>LUCH01018176.1:0-17565 GCA_013368495.1 Paragonimus heterotremus
CGAGTCTAGTGCTTCTTTTCGAAAGGGGCCGACCGGATAGTCTATGCGAATGCGACAGCTGCGATCAATTGTGAGTGATGTTCAAATTGAAATAGCTGTATTTGTTGTCAAACTGCACAGTCTCTTTTACCTGACAAAATCTCTTGTAATCGGTCATGCTGGATATGGTTCACCCGCACTTAACTGTTATCCACTTCCATTGCTAATTTCCAACAGTTTCGAGTATGTTTGCCGACTCAGCTCCATAGATCACATCGCGTAATGAGTTAGCCTAACGATCGGCATCGCAAGCATTCATTATTCTTCTATCTTAAAATTACAAATAACACCCTTTCTTTTAAGAATGTGGAAAGTTCACCAGTAACGATAGAAGACATATGTCGCGAGATGTTCACATTTCGTTTACTCTCTTCAGTCACGAACGTGTTTTACGTTCGTGGATCACGGGAACTCAGTGTTTTAAATGTGGAAAGTGTCGGTTTTAGCGCAACAACACAACAACACAAGAGGACTGATAGAACTGCCAGCCAGTGTGCCGTAATCGGCCATTGTGAACGTGTTATTCCTTCCTCCTCTTTTTCACACCATTCAGTGATGTAAAGCCTGCTTTCTGAGACACGTGTTGATACACCAGCTGATCTCACCAGGAATGCACAGACAGTACGTGCACGTGCTTTTCATGTTGGCTGAGGCTGGTTGGTACTTTCACTTCAGTGCCGGCCGGTCATGACTTGTGGGCTCTCAAGTGAATAGTTCATTTACTCTAAAACTAGGTCCAACTATAAACTTTTTGAGCTCCCAACGTGGTTTTGTAGCCCAGCTAGTGGAGCACTTGTTGCGTCTAGGCATACAGTTTCTGCCCCCGGTTCGAAGCCAGTCAGAGTCCAAGTTCTTCGCAACTGGGTCCCCTCTAAATTATCCGATCTGCTAAACCACTTACTAATAATACAAGTTCATTTTATGTGTTGCTCACAACTTTCTTGGAGTACGCACTGTGAGCGCAGGTGGTACTGGTTTTACAAAGCTCTGTCTCGCTGTGAAGAACGCGCTGGTTAGAGCACGGCATCTTGTATACACGCCGGCGGATGACTGATAGGGTGGAACCCGCTTTGTGCGTGTACTGGTGGACGAGTCGGTGAACTCATGACCGTCAACCTACCCCTCATGAGTATATTTACCGACTGGCTGGAATGAGTCCGGTTCAGTTCAGGTTGTACGGTGATCATTCATCTATCTCATGGGTAGACCGAGTAAGGCCCGTGACCATGACCGCCTTGTGATTTGCGCACACGATCGATAGTTTGGGTAGCTGATGGTTAATGACATAGGTCATGTTTAACAAACAACAACCACACGATAAGACCCAGTTTGTTAGCACGGTCTACGCACGAGTACTGAACTGGACTCAGCGGTTTGAACGGAAATCATTGACCTCGGTTGGTTGCCACATGTACAGACAGAACAGGTTTAATGCCATAAGTCTGTGTAGTTGTGGGTTTAGACCCACTTGCCCATAAGTTTGCATGTACTTCTGTGGTACGTAAGCAATATTATGTTCTGCCCATACTATATACCGTTGGACAAAAAATGAACAGGGACAACTGTGATCCGTTAGTTGGCTCGGAACACAACACCGTTCGCGCTAACAACACGAAGTGATATTACATGTGCACAGGCTAGGTACTAATTCGGTAGTAGTGAACAATGCAATTTGTTATTATTGAAACCAAGAGATTACCTGAACTTTTAAACTGAACACTATCCACATTCGGTCACGTTCGTGGCATTCAGATAAGTCTGTGACTTCAACCAAACTGAGAAGTTCTCGATCGTAGAGTTGTCGATTGGAGTCAACAAGACAGTTACTTTGTCTCCTATCGAGACGATCGGATAATCTGAGCACTATTCACACAAGGTTGCTGTTGAGCGTCTAGATATGACGGATCGGGGACGCCTAGTGTGAGATTACTGGCGTTGTGGTTAACACTCTCGTCTCATAAACACGAGGGTCGGAGTGCAAATTCGGACTCGGACAAGGATATGCATTAATGATGGGCTCTAATAAAAGCGAAACTCGAGTCGAGTGCTTCCTTACGAAGTGGGCCGGCCGAAAGACTTGTTTGAATGCAACGACCGTGATCGAATGTGAGTGGTGTTCAAGTTGAAATAATCGAAAACCCCGAAATTCAATGCAAAATACCTTAACTTTGTTGAACACCACGCATTCAGCGAGTCACCGTTTCCCTGGACCCAGCATAATTTCATCGAGCTCGGTACAGTGATCGTGAAATACCCAAAAGTGAATACCGATTGGAAAGCAGAAAATAAACTGAGTCACGATTTCGTCACAGGAAGTTAAACTGAAGAGTAAACGCGTGAAGACTTAAAGACGGACGATTACGGAGCCGCACGAGCATTACCGCAGTGCAAACTAATGATATTTCGGTTCGTGCATAAGCTGTCGTAAGATTAATTTGAAGAAATGAGTCGGTTATTCTGGATCACATCATCAGTGATTTGAGCTGCAACGAGTCGCCGAGAGAACAGCTAGTAGTAATTATGTAATGTCAAGACGACCAGATATTTCAAGGTGACATTACTCTGACTGGCTGCTGCAAATCTTTACGGGCGTATAAGTTATCCTACAGGACAACATATCCATTTTCGGGGAGAAGGTACGCTGACTTTTTATGATCAACTTTATACGGTATTTAGAGTGTCTGGTTAAGCGGAGCAGTAGCAGATATGCCGGTATGTAGGAAAACTGAGGAAGAATAAATACTATGTAACAAAGAGCGCCCAGGTGATCGACGGCGTGGAGCGAGTGCGGCGAACAGAGAGCGAGAAACATGACTTATTTAAATCACATCCCAGCCGGTTAGCCAATGTCGACTGACCCTAACCATTTGGTCTGCCAACAAGCACGCATGTAAATGTATTGTCTGCGCGGACGGAGCGCTGGAAACGACTCTGCTCACTCTTGTCTAGGATCCGAATGGCTGCGTAAGTAGTTGATGAATGCATTCATACATTCACCGATATCTATCATACTCTCGTCGAATCTCATCAGATGGAAAAGCGTCGCGGCGCCGCGCATTTGAACAAGCCCAGAGTGGTTAGATAATGGTAGCGTATTTGCGACGAGTTCTGCTATCTGCGTGACCAGGATTGACATCTCGCCCAAAAGCACCGATAACGAATCTTTCACCAACCCATACAACTCGCGTGAGATCAACCAACATGTGACTTCGACATCGAGCAAATGTGTGCATTGTGATAACTTGTGGTTACAAAACGAAACACCACATCTGAACAGAAAAGTAACAAAACTCGATGACAAACAAAATCAGTTTAGTTCAGGTGCTTGGACCATGAGCAGTAGTACATTAAGTCTAACTATCACATAGATATCAGCCGCCTGCTAAATTCAGCATGGGAAGAAAATACAGAATACTGTCGTGTAATGCTTGTGCATGACGGTAACGAAATCAGGCGCATAAGTTGTCGGTTTTGACTGAGAAAAACTACGTAGCATGGCCAGCCGGAGCAGAAAATGAGCACGACAATCCCATCCTGACGACATACGTCCAGATACGCTTCAATAGCAGGCTAATGCTTCGGTCAGGTAAAAAGAACCTAGACAGGTCGACATGATATAAACATAACAAACCGTTCTCGAACCATGATCAATGTTTTCACCCCATGCTATGGCCAGATAGTCACAACAAACATTTATCTACTTGCCTTACCACTGTATACTGAAACGTAAGATTGCTTGACACACAACACTGTCAGATTACCATGACCAGAAGAGTTGAGGTAGCTCAATGATCCGCTTATTCTGATTGTGGTCAACTATCATCCCACTCACTAAATGAGCATTATCAAGTTGACAGTCTAGCAGTGAATGAGCGTTTGAGAAGATAACAGTTAACCAGCCTTGTCATTCAAAAACCTTAGGTGACCCACACTTTCTTGAAGAGTCTCACTTGACTACCAATTCATGTTGCGCGCAATACCACGACTCACCAGGTAAACAGTGGTACTCCGAATTAGGAGAGGAGGAATCTGAAAGAATGGGTGAGGGATCCGGCCCAGTACCGTCCATCAATCCGGTGCTGCCACCGAAGCCACTGGAACCGCCACTGACTGGACCATGAGTAGCGCCCGTCACCACCACATCCATATCCTCGTCCATATGAAGTGATGATGTGAAGTTCAGTGACCGACGATGCTGATCGCAGTCTGTGGAACAATCCATTACAGACACCGGACACGGTTGTATCGACCTAGGCACATCACACATCACCCGATCCACACAAAATCCGGAATGTTGATAATCTTGGGGTCTAAAAGATTCAAAGGATAAAAACCGTTTTGTGTAGAAGTTACGAACGACTAGTGTAAGCCAGAGGTCATATAGAAATAATATCGAAACAGCAGTAAACTGTTGGATAAGACCAACTTGATGTCAGTGGCAGTGATTCGGGAGCAACAGTGTTCCATACCCAATTTGATGCCCATCTTCCATTGGGATATATATATATATATAATTTATCACCTGAAGCCCACATGCAAACGTGTCACAATATGAGAAAAAAGATATCATGTAGGGTAAAAAAGGAAAACAACGTAAAAGAAAGAATATACACAAATACACAGAGAAATCCGCAACACGAACGTCAGTGACTTCTAATCTTCGCCATGTCAGACAGCGTCCTCAACCAAAGGTGTTTATTATTCTTAGGACCCCAGCCAGGAAGTCGGGAAAGCCCCAGTGAAGCTTGCTTCAGTGTGACTACCTTCACCATATCATGCGCATCTGTGAGGACGATCATCTAACCCAGTCGCTGCGATTGTTTTGAACCGCAGGTACACAGATCAAACGGTAAACAGGCGTGGTAAGTTAACGATAGGATTTCACCGAACAGAATCATACACTGTCGAGACCTTTGAGATCCGCATTAATACATCATCGTAAACAGCAGAAATACATCACCGGTCCACATTAAGGTTAACTGTACAAAAAAACTTAGGGACGATAGAGGAGGAAGAGATAGGAGTTTATCTCTGAAATTAATGTTTCAACTCAAACAATCAACTTCAAGGTGCATACGTCCTGCAACCAATCAGCCAAGTTACGAGCGGTAACGAAGATGTTGAAAGAATCAATCAAATTTACGGTAGTTGGATCAATCTATGAGGTTGAACAGATCGAGTTGTAAGCTGCCTTCATGAAGTCAACATATCGTGATCAAATTGACCCTTATACGTGAACGCGGATGAAATAGACCATTTTCCCCAGTTATTTAGACACTTGAATAGGGGGTGGATTTGCACCGTTTACGTACCTGAAAACGTTACCAGGATAGTCCGATAAAAACATCACAAGGCTGGTTTGCAGACAGAACACACGCCGCTTTTATCTGTACGCTCTGCAACCTCGGTAAAAACTACGTGATTCACTCGATCAAAATATGGCGGTGACCTGGTATGAAGCGCGCCTAAACATGATCGTTGAAGCGACAACTCAGCCAACTCAGTCATGTGTAACATTAACATTTGTCCACTGTGTTTAATGTGATGTACCGCTACTAAACTTCGCGCTGTACTGTTGCGCTGGGGAGCAACTGAGAGTGAGCTAACAGTAAATAATAAACATCGAAGGGTATACTTTGATAAAAGTAGATATTGTGACCCAAAGAATTGTCTGCAAAGAAAGCAGCAGACAATATCAAGTTCATCTGCTTCTTGCACTCTAGTAGGGAAACATTTCGTACAAGACAGTGCAGCCCCAATCGAACCAGAGTAAATCAAAAGTAACAACTATTTGAACAAGTTCAGAGCAAACAATACACATCAAGTAAGCTCGCGCTGTTTTCTGTGAGTAAGTCATTGCTGTCTGTGGTCACGAGGTAGGATATCAGATCCGATATAAACAAACAGGTTCACCGGCCCCGGTGTGATACGAATACCAGAGCTGTCTAAGGATGAGATCGGTTAGTAATCGGCTGCAATCATCGAAAATGCACTAGGAAGTGTCAAGTCTGTCCTGAAAACAGCACAGACAGGAGGTATGCTTTATTGCATTAATGCATGGCGCAGAGCGTACGCCAATACAGTTTATTATGGCACAAATACTTCATAAAAATGACGCGACGGGTAAGACAGTACCCCGTGTTATTACATCTACCATTCAGAAATGAGAAACGGGATGTCCATTAACGAAGTTGAAGGAGACGAAGGAAACGTAACCAGGAAAAAGGAGGTCGGGTAAGACTCACAGATCATTAGGATATAGAAGATCGTACGGGTCACAACTTGGTACAGTCAGTACTATAAGTTAACAACAATAATTACCGTCCCAAGGTAACTATCTGACTGCTCCACTGTTTCTTACAGACCTTCCGGTAAATATTACGAGCTGAGGTCAGACAACATTAAACAACAGAAGCAGGTGATCTAGCTTTAAGGGTCAGCAAAAATTCAGACGGAAATTTAACCAATTAATTTGCCTGACCAGTTGAAACTGTATGATTATAAAATTTGATACACTGTATTCGACCAAGAGTGTATAAGCAGAAAAACAGCTGAACCAAAGTGAGACAGCAAAACGGACAAAAACCCACGTAGTATAATTGGAATCAGTTCGAGCCAACATAGCCTCAACATTACTAAGTTGAATATATAGGGCGTTGTACATCACTAGCTGAAAAAAAGGAACGCAATAATAACATCTAACAATCTGGCATTTCTATACTGTGTTCGAATGGACTTATGGGAAAAAACGTCTCGAATGCACCTGCGGCAAAACTGCGAACGGCTGCGTTAAACTGATGTCTAGAAACCATTCCACGCAATCCCACTCTAAGAGTCCGGGAAACAATTTGCTGATGGTTCGTGTGTGCACTGGTAAAGAGAACAGCTATGACACATTGCTTCTGGTCAAAAATGATCTACACAAATAATATGCACTCAAAACAGATCACCAGAAAGTAAACAAGAGCTGCAAATTAGTCGTTGACCATTTTTAGTTTCTAATCAATGGTGAATCTACTACTATGGTAGCGAAAAGACGTCCAGTAAAGCACAATCTTTAGTGTCCAACGCGCTAGTTACCATGCCACACGCGCGCCTGCAATTTTGAATCACAATTCCAGTCCACAACACACCCCGGTTTCCGCTCACACATCGTGTGCACTTCTGCCCGGTTTAGGTGTGTGGTCAGCGCCTTCTATCCGGCAGTTTTCCGTTCGCTAGTCCTCGTCCGTTGATCCGATTTCGTTGAGTGATGGCTTGTCCGGTCGCTCGTGCTGTCTTCCGTCCATCCACTGTGGGCTTTGACCGCACCCTACGACCGTGTCGAGATATTCCTGCGAGTGTTGGAATAATCGCGCCTCCGATTTGGTCGTCCATTCTATTTTGCATGCACTGTCGCGCCCGTTGGTCCGATCCGGTCGTGCGATGACTCATCCGGTCGCACGCGCCGTGCTCCATCCGCTCACTGTGGGTTTTTGAACGCACCTCCCTCTGTGTTGAGGTATCTCACCGAGAGTTGGAATGCGCGCACTTTCTGTCAGACAGTCGACCACACTATGAGTTGACTTTTACCTTTGGGTTAAACTTTAGACAAATCAGTTTGGTTCTCTCAAGTGTTGTTCAACCATCCCGATAATACCAACCCTCCTTAGGTTGCTTTCTTGTTGGTTTTGGAGTAACTCATTGTGTCCAAAGAGCTGGGATTTCTTCGTCCAAAGACACCGAACAATCAAAAGTACTCCAGTTTGCAGATGATGTTGAGTTGTCTGAGTTTGATGCAAGGACTGATTTATCCGAATGGACAGACAGTTGGGCAGGACCAGTTAGCATTCGTTAGTTAGCTCATATTTGATATGAAACGGACAGGTTTCTCAATATCAGCTCACCATACTTTTGTGTGCGCTAGCCGGATATCCAGTCACCCAAACTGGGTGGTGGGACTTGTTAGCGGTAGTACTGCTTGCTTCTAAGCATCGATGGATTATGTGTCCCTTATTGTATACCGTTCATCCTATCAGCCATTGCTGACTCACTATAAGTCCATTGGATACAACATGCTGATTGGTAATCGATTGGAATGTAGAAAACGGCCTAGTGGATCAAGATCTCGCCGCAAAAAAGAGGTCGCATATGAAGACTCAAGAGTGGACGAGTAAATGACGGTATGGATAGTCTGTCTCACTATGCAACAGTTGCTGTTGGAACATTTACCGTCAATAATGTCTGCCTAGAACGACAGGATATTTCAAGATGACTGATGCACCCTACTGAAGAGTTTAGGTCGTCTTACAGAGAAAACGTTATCTTTTCAAGGCGAATTCGCAGTGACTGTGTGGTTAATCTTTTGTACAACCATGCAAAGTGCTAACGAAAAAGTATCCAATCGAACAGAGGAGTGTAGCACGCATAACGAACTCGTATGAAAATCGACCACCCGAAAAGTGAATGATATCTCACAAATTTTGCAGTGACACGAAAGCAGGTGGTAATTTGGTTTGCTGATCACACTTCACCACTGACACAGAAGCTTCGTAAGACCAGATAAACCAGTTACAAATTTAGTGATAGCTAAGGTACGCTAGATATGAGCAACTAAGCGAGTCGTAGAATACTAGAACATAGGTCAATTGTACATAAACGGGGATCGATATTAGATTCGAATCTAATTGCAATAGGTCGGGGACACGTGGAAAACCAGATAGTAACGTATTCGATACGATTAGTCAGATGAGTCAATCGGAGAGTTATTTGGTTGTCAGGAGTGTTGACGAGAGAAATGTAGTCTAGATAAGGTGGGATTGTCACCTTATCCAGCAATCGATGCAAGTCAGTTAAATTGATCCAAGACCTGCCGCTACGTGCCAGGGAGTTCAGTGCCGTCAACCCTACTTACGACACAATTAGCCTTTATAATTTCAGTGGTCGCTGTGACCAGTCCATTCTGTACAGTTCTACACTCATCTAATTACCCCGACATTTTCGAAATCAATTTCATGGTCAGTGCCCAGTGCGTGAGCAGCGACTGCAAAGTCCTTGATCAGGACCCGGTAGTCCAGTTGAGTTTAGGGTGCTTTCCTTGCTTTCCTTTGGTGCTCACTCATTATAGTTCCAAGCTCTCTTGTCACCTGTCTAATATAAAGTTGTAAACAAACCTTATTTTATGCTAGTAACGGCCGGTGACGTTTATTTGTAGTTGGAGTGCTTTTTGAACCGTTATATATGAACTACTTTGAACTATCTTTCGTCGATAACGTACTTCGTGTGAAATGAGTATAATTTGCGGTGGATTTGTCTGATAATGTCGAAATGAGTATCAAGTGTTCTGACACAGTACCGTACCAAGGCAAATGCGATCCGACGTGTTGCACAGTGTACTGCAATAGTTCAAGAATCCTAGCTCACGCTGAGGGACACAAAGGATTAACTCTTCTAGAGCTCATTCACCGACAACGACAGATTCTTTCATAAACGAGCACCAATATGCAAATATATGTACGCCACTGGTTGAGCATATTTTGAACGTGCAAATATGTGTAATTTCCACCGTGGATTCGTGTTCACAGATTACCATGGCTCTATAAAATAAAAACCCTACCGCCTAGAGCTCACATACATCGAGTGGCCACGATTCACAGGAATTGGGAGGGCACAAGTCGGGCTTACAACCCCAGCTTTTCTATGAGCGGCTTCAAATCGAAAGTGCGAGATGACTCTTTTTCCAAGCATGTATTTCACTTACACTTCATTCATGGATTTGGTAACTGTTGCGACAGTTTGAAACCGTATTCCAACATCCAGTCACGAAGGCAGTGTACATTTTCAAAACAGTATAGTTCCTATGTGGTCCCAATACAAGCAGTTAGGTCAAAAAGACAGATCAAGTCAGAATGCGAATAGACAAAGATGAAGTCGACTTCAAAAGATCGTAAAATCGTATGGTGGATTGTCAGGCTGGAGGTGTGAGTATTCAGACAATTGGCGGAGTACCCCAACGCGGGGGAGGCATGTCCACCAACCCTAAACGATCGGATGGCGGACAACGGGGGCAATCGGATGAGTCATCGCTCGACCGGATCGGACCAACGGGCGCGACAGTGCATGCAAAATAGAATGGACGACCAAATCGGAGGCGCGATTATTCCAACACTCGCAGGAATATCTCGACACGGTCGTAGGGTGCGGTCAAAGCCCACAGTGGATGGACGGAAGACAGCACGAGCGACCGGACAAGCCATCACTCAACGAAATCGGATCAACGGACGAGGACTAGCGAACGGAAAACTGCCGGATAGAAGGCGCTGACCACACACCTAAACCGGGCAGAAGTGCACACGATGTGTGAGCGGAAACCGGGGTGTGTTCTGGACTGGAATTGTGATTCAAAATTGCAGGCGCGAGTGTGGCATGGTAACTAGCGCGTTGGACACTAAAGATTGTGCTTTACTGGACGTCTTTTCGCTACCATAGTAGTAGATTCACCATTGATTAGAAACTAAAAATGGTCAACGACTAATTTGCAGCTCTTGTTTACTTTCTGGTGATCTGTTTTGAGTGCATATTATTTGTGTAGATCATTTTTGACCAGAAGCAATGTGTCATAGCTGTTCTCTTTACCAGTGCACACACGAACCATCAGCAAATTGTTTCCCGGACTCTTAGAGTGGGATTGCGTGGAATGGTTTCTAGACATCAGTTTAACGCAGCCGTTCGCAGTTTTGCCGCAGGTGCATTCGAGACGTTTTTTCCCATAAGTCCATTCGAACACAGTATAGAAATGCCAGATTGTTAGATGTTATTATTGCGTTCCTTTTTTTCAGCTAGTGATGTACAACGCCCTATATATTCAACTTAGTAATGTTGAGGCTATGTTGGCTCGAACTGATTCCAATTATACTACGTGGGTTTTTGTCCGTTTTGCTGTCTCACTTTGGTTCAGCTGTTTTTCTGCTTATACACTCTTGGTCGAATACAGTGTATCAAATTTTATAATCATACAGTTTCAACTGGTCAGGCAAATTAATTGGTTAAATTTCCGTCTGAATTTTTGCTGACCCTTAAAGCTAGATCACCTGCTTCTGTTGTTTAATGTTGTCTGACCTCAGCTCGTAATATTTACCGGAAGGTCTGTAAGAAACAGTGGAGCAGTCAGATAGTTACCTTGGGACGGTAATTATTGTTGTTAACTTATAGTACTGACTGTACCAAGTTGTGACCCGTACGATCTTCTATATCCTAATGATCTGTGAGTCTTACCCGACCTCCTTTTTCCTGGTTACGTTTCCTTCGTCTCCTTCAACTTCGTTAATGGACATCCCGTTTCTCATTTCTGAATGGTAGATGTAATAACACGGGGTACTGTCTTACCCGTCGCGTCATTTTTATGAAGTATTTGTGCCATAATAAACTGTATTGGCGTACGCTCTGCGCCATGCATTAATGCAATAAAGCATACCTCCTGTCTGTGCTGTTTTCAGGACAGACTTGACACTTCCTAGTGCATTTTCGATGATTGCAGCCGATTACTAACCGATCTCATCCTTAGACAGCTCTGGTATTCGTATCACACCGGGGCCGGTGAACCTGTTTGTTTATATCGGATCTGATATCCTACCTCGTGACCACAGACAGCAATGACTTACTCACAGAAAACAGCGCGAGCTTACTTGATGTGTATTGTTTGCTCTGAACTTGTTCAAATAGTTGTTACTTTTGATTTACTCTGGTTCGATTGGGGCTGCACTGTCTTGTACGAAATGTTTCCCTACTAGAGTGCAAGAAGCAGATGAACTTGATATTGTCTGCTGCTTTCTTTGCAGACAATTCTTTGGGTCACAATATCTACTTTTATCAAAGTATACCCTTCGATGTTTATTATTTACTGTTAGCTCACTCTCAGTTGCTCCCCAGCGCAACAGTACAGCGCGAAGTTTAGTAGCGGTACATCACATTAAACACAGTGGACAAATGTTAATGTTACACATGACTGAGTTGGCTGAGTTGTCGCTTCAACGATCATGTTTAGGCGCGCTTCATACCAGGTCACCGCCATATTTTGATCGAGTGAATCACGTAGTTTTTACCGAGGTTGCAGAGCGTACAGATAAAAGCGGCGTGTGTTCTGTCTGCAAACCAGCCTTGTGATGTTTTTATCGGACTATCCTGGTAACGTTTTCAGGTACGTAAACGGTGCAAATCCACCCCCTATTCAAGTGTCTAAATAACTGGGGAAAATGGTCTATTTCATCCGCGTTCACGTATAAGGGTCAATTTGATCACGATATGTTGACTTCATGAAGGCAGCTTACAACTCGATCTGTTCAACCTCATAGATTGATCCAACTACCGTAAATTTGATTGATTCTTTCAACATCTTCGTTACCGCTCGTAACTTGGCTGATTGGTTGCAGGACGTATGCACCTTGAAGTTGATTGTTTGAGTTGAAACATTAATTTCAGAGATAAACTCCTATCTCTTCCTCCTCTATCGTCCCTAAGTTTTTTTGTACAGTTAACCTTAATGTGGACCGGTGATGTATTTCTGCTGTTTACGATGATGTATTAATGCGGATCTCAAAGGTCTCGACAGTGTATGATTCTGTTCGGTGAAATCCTATCGTTAACTTACCACGCCTGTTTACCGTTTGATCTGTGTACCTGCGGTTCAAAACAATCGCAGCGACTGGGTTAGATGATCGTCCTCACAGATGCGCATGATATGGTGAAGGTAGTCACACTGAAGCAAGCTTCACTGGGGCTTTCCCGACTTCCTGGCTGGGGTCCTAAGAATAATAAACACCTTTGGTTGAGGACGCTGTCTGACATGGCGAAGATTAGAAGTCACTGACGTTCGTGTTGCGGATTTCTCTGTGTATTTGTGTATATTCTTTCTTTTACGTTGTTTTCCTTTTTTACCCTACATGATATCTTTTTTCTCATATTGTGACACGTTTGCATGTGGGCTTCAGGTGATAAATTATATATATATATATATCCCAATGGAAGATGGGCATCAAATTGGGTATGGAACACTGTTGCTCCCGAATCACTGCCACTGACATCAAGTTGGTCTTATCCAACAGTTTACTGCTGTTTCGATATTATTTCTATATGACCTCTGGCTTACACTAGTCGTTCGTAACTTCTACACAAAACGGTTTTTATCCTTTGAATCTTTTAGACCCCAAGATTATCAACATTCCGGATTTTGTGTGGATCGGGTGATGTGTGATGTGCCTAGGTCGATACAACCGTGTCCGGTGTCTGTAATGGATTGTTCCACAGACTGCGATCAGCATCGTCGGTCACTGAACTTCACATCATCACTTCATATGGACGAGGATATGGATGTGGTGGTGACGGGCGCTACTCATGGTCCAGTCAGTGGCGGTTCCAGTGGCTTCGGTGGCAGCACCGGATTGATGGACGGTACTGGGCCGGATCCCTCACCCATTCTTTCAGATTCCTCCTCTCCTAATTCGGAGTACCACTGTTTACCTGGTGAGTCGTGGTATTGCGCGCAACATGAATTGGTAGTCAAGTGAGACTCTTCAAGAAAGTGTGGGTCACCTAAGGTTTTTGAATGACAAGGCTGGTTAACTGTTATCTTCTCAAACGCTCATTCACTGCTAGACTGTCAACTTGATAATGCTCATTTAGTGAGTGGGATGATAGTTGACCACAATCAGAATAAGCGGATCATTGAGCTACCTCAACTCTTCTGGTCATGGTAATCTGACAGTGTTGTGTGTCAAGCAATCTTACGTTTCAGTATACAGTGGTAAGGCAAGTAGATAAATGTTTGTTGTGACTATCTGGCCATAGCATGGGGTGAAAACATTGATCATGGTTCGAGAACGGTTTGTTATGTTTATATCATGTCGACCTGTCTAGGTTCTTTTTACCTGACCGAAGCATTAGCCTGCTATTGAAGCGTATCTGGACGTATGTCGTCAGGATGGGATTGTCGTGCTCATTTTCTGCTCCGGCTGGCCATGCTACGTAGTTTTTCTCAGTCAAAACCGACAACTTATGCGCCTGATTTCGTTACCGTCATGCACAAGCATTACACGACAGTATTCTGTATTTTCTTCCCATGCTGAATTTAGCAGGCGGCTGATATCTATGTGATAGTTAGACTTAATGTACTACTGCTCATGGTCCAAGCACCTGAACTAAACTGATTTTGTTTGTCATCGAGTTTTGTTACTTTTCTGTTCAGATGTGGTGTTTCGTTTTGTAACCACAAGTTATCACAATGCACACATTTGCTCGATGTCGAAGTCACATGTTGGTTGATCTCACGCGAGTTGTATGGGTTGGTGAAAGATTCGTTATCGGTGCTTTTGGGCGAGATGTCAATCCTGGTCACGCAGATAGCAGAACTCGTCGCAAATACGCTACCATTATCTAACCACTCTGGGCTTGTTCAAATGCGCGGCGCCGCGACGCTTTTCCATCTGATGAGATTCGACGAGAGTATGATAGATATCGGTGAATGTATGAATGCATTCATCAACTACTTACGCAGCCATTCGGATCCTAGACAAGAGTGAGCAGAGTCGTTTCCAGCGCTCCGTCCGCGCAGACAATACATTTACATGCGTGCTTGTTGGCAGACCAAATGGTTAGGGTCAGTCGACATTGGCTAACCGGCTGGGATGTGATTTAAATAAGTCATGTTTCTCGCTCTCTGTTCGCCGCACTCGCTCCACGCCGTCGATCACCTGGGCGCTCTTTGTTACATAGTATTTATTCTTCCTCAGTTTTCCTACATACCGGCATATCTGCTACTGCTCCGCTTAACCAGACACTCTAAATACCGTATAAAGTTGATCATAAAAAGTCAGCGTACCTTCTCCCCGAAAATGGATATGTTGTCCTGTAGGATAACTTATACGCCCGTAAAGATTTGCAGCAGCCAGTCAGAGTAATGTCACCTTGAAATATCTGGTCGTCTTGACATTACATAATTACTACTAGCTGTTCTCTCGGCGACTCGTTGCAGCTCAAATCACTGATGATGTGATCCAGAATAACCGACTCATTTCTTCAAATTAATCTTACGACAGCTTATGCACGAACCGAAATATCATTAGTTTGCACTGCGGTAATGCTCGTGCGGCTCCGTAATCGTCCGTCTTTAAGTCTTCACGCGTTTACTCTTCAGTTTAACTTCCTGTGACGAAATCGTGACTCAGTTTATTTTCTGCTTTCCAATCGGTATTCACTTTTGGGTATTTCACGATCACTGTACCGAGCTCGATGAAATTATGCTGGGTCCAGGGAAACGGTGACTCGCTGAATGCGTGGTGTTCAACAAAGTTAAGGTATTTTGCATTGAATTTCGGGGTTTTCGATTATTTCAACTTGAACACCACTCACATTCGATCACGGTCGTTGCATTCAAACAAGTCTTTCGGCCGGCCCACTTCGTAAGGAAGCACTCGACTCGAGTTTCGCTTTTATTAGAGCCCATCATTAATGCATATCCTTGTCCGAGTCCGAATTTGCACTCCGACCCTCGTGTTTATGAGACGAGAGTGTTAACCACAACGCCAGTAATCTCACACTAGGCGTCCCCGATCCGTCATATCTAGACGCTCAACAGCAACCTTGTGTGAATAGTGCTCAGATTATCCGATCGTCTCGATAGGAGACAAAGTAACTGTCTTGTTGACTCCAATCGACAACTCTACGATCGAGAACTTCTCAGTTTGGTTGAAGTCACAGACTTATCTGAATGCCACGAACGTGACCGAATGTGGATAGTGTTCAGTTTAAAAGTTCAGGTAATCTCTTGGTTTCAATAATAACAAATTGCATTGTTCACTACTACCGAATTAGTACCTAGCCTGTGCACATGTAATATCACTTCGTGTTGTTAGCGCGAACGGTGTTGTGTTCCGAGCCAACTAACGGATCACAGTTGTCCCTGTTCATTTTTTGTCCAACGGTATATAGTATGGGCAGAACATAATATTGCTTACGTACCACAGAAGTACATGCAAACTTATGGGCAAGTGGGTCTAAACCCACAACTACACAGACTTATGGCATTAAACCTGTTCTGTCTGTACATGTGGCAACCAACCGAGGTCAATGATTTCCGTTCAAACCGCTGAGTCCAGTTCAGTACTCGTGCGTAGACCGTGCTAACAAACTGGGTCTTATCGTGTGGTTGTTGTTTGTTAAACATGACCTATGTCATTAACCATCAGCTACCCAAACTATCGATCGTGTGCGCAAATCACAAGGCGGTCATGGTCACGGGCCTTACTCGGTCTACCCATGAGATAGATGAATGATCACCGTACAACCTGAACTGAACCGGACTCATTCCAGCCAGTCGGTAAATATACTCATGAGGGGTAGGTTGACGGTCATGAGTTCACCGACTCGTCCACCAGTACACGCACAAAGCGGGTTCCACCCTATCAGTCATCCGCCGGCGTGTATACAAGATGCCGTGCTCTAACCAGCGCGTTCTTCACAGCGAGACAGAGCTTTGTAAAACCAGTACCACCTGCGCTCACAGTGCGTACTCCAAGAAAGTTGTGAGCAACACATAAAATGAACTTGTATTATTAGTAAGTGGTTTAGCAGATCGGATAATTTAGAGGGGACCCAGTTGCGAAGAACTTGGACTCTGACTGGCTTCGAACCGGGGGCAGAAACTGTATGCCTAGACGCAACAAGTGCTCCACTAGCTGGGCTACAAAACCACGTTGGGAGCTCAAAAAGTTTATAGTTGGACCTAGTTTTAGAGTAAATGAACTATTCACTTGAGAGCCCACAAGTCATGACCGGCCGGCACTGAAGTGAAAGTACCAACCAGCCTCAGCCAACATGAAAAGCACGTGCACGTACTGTCTGTGCATTCCTGGTGAGATCAGCTGGTGTATCAACACGTGTCTCAGAAAGCAGGCTTTACATCACTGAATGGTGTGAAAAAGAGGAGGAAGGAATAACACGTTCACAATGGCCGATTACGGCACACTGGCTGGCAGTTCTATCAGTCCTCTTGTGTTGTTGTGTTGTTGCGCTAAAACCGACACTTTCCACATTTAAAACACTGAGTTCCCGTGATCCACGAACGTAAAACACGTTCGTGACTGAAGAGAGTAAACGAAATGTGAACATCTCGCGACATATGTCTTCTATCGTTACTGGTGAACTTTCCACATTCTTAAAAGAAAGGGTGTTATTTGTAATTTTAAGATAGAAGAATAATGAATGCTTGCGATGCCGATCGTTAGGCTAACTCATTACGCGATGTGATCTATGGAGCTGAGTCGGCAAACATACTCGAAACTGTTGGAAATTAGCAATGGAAGTGGATAACAGTTAAGTGCGGGTGAACCATATCCAGCATGACCGATTACAAGAGATTTTGTCAGGTAAAAGAGACTGTGCAGTTTGACAACAAATACAGCTATTTCAATTTGAACATCACTCACAATTGATCGCAGCTGTCGCATTCGCATAGACTATCCGGTCGGCCCCTTTCGAAAAGAAGCACTAGACTCG
>LUCH01018177.1:0-17552 GCA_013368495.1 Paragonimus heterotremus
GCCTTACTTTCACTTGCAGCTTAATTTTTTGTTTGCACGGTGTAGGCGCCTTGATGTTGTATGTTTGAATATAGACGTAACTATTTTTAATGGTTTGGTCCCTTTCCCTTTCCTTCTTTTTCTTCTTTCTTCCTGTACGTCCTTCCGACGAACGTTGAGTGACACACGTATAACCAACGACCCCAAATACCAGAATCAAGCCAAGTCGCTGAAAACTGTGGTACTATTGACATAAACAATATAATCAATTATATAGAATAAACCTCAAGTCGTTTGCGTTCGTGGGATAAGGTACAATGTTTGGCCGCAATAGGCCGTCAAGTGTCCAAAAGACACGGCGTGTACAAACACAGGCCACCGACAGGCAATGACCGACCGACGAAGTGCGATCGGATCAGTCAAATGTGTCTAAATAGCCGTCCTTCGAGCAGACCGATTAGTCAGCGACAGTTTCACGGCGGCCCATGGGAAGACCGTATTCACAGGGGAGGGGAGGGTGAGAGTGACAGACAACAATGGGTTTGTGGACAGATGAGTGAGGTTCAATCACTGAGGGAGACAGGGTGGAGAAATCAGTACTTTCAGACGCGGTTTGTATGAATAACAATAACGGACGTCTAGTTAGATGGGTTCACGGAGTAGAGTGCGGCAGGGTCAATCGAGGGGAATTTTGACCTCCAAAAGTGTCCTACACTTCCTATTCAGGGTTTGTTTATTTTCTTTTCTTTGTGGTTGTGTGGTAATTAAGCATCAGTGTGAGCCACTGATGTATTGCTGTATATGATGATGATGATTATGCGTTAGGCAAAACCGAATAATCACAGGTGAAAGTCTAATTACTGTTGAATATTGTTCAGGATACATGAAAGCCTCAAGGGGCGACACAGTAAGTGACCACCTAACTTCATTCTGCGACCAAACCATCAGGAATTTTTTATCCAGGTGAATTTATTGCCTTCACTAAATTTACAGGACAGTTGTCTATCTAAAATCTAGCTTACTAAGTTTTCATTCTTAATCCTTGGTAATGTTGTGGGTGAACAAAGCGGACGCTCGATTACTCTTACATTCAGTAGACTGCCTGATCGTATCCCTGGGTTGTGATTACGATCCGCAGCCAGTGGCTTATGGAGAGATTAAACAGGCCACCGCTGGAGGACGTCTACCCGACATGCGAGAAGTGGCAGACGAAAATCTGCACAGAATGTTTAACTACTAACTTCACTGCAGTTTGGGATAGAATTCTGGTTTAAATGCCAGCCTACGATGGGTCGCACGTAAGCTGTACTTGGGTAATAAAGATCTTGCTTTTATGAAACGTTATGTTGTTAGAGTGTGCATAACCCAATACCATGCTTTGGTTATACAACATATTTCAGTTCGGAATTTCCGGTTAATTTCAGGCGGTATTCGAGTTTCGACAACTACCCTGAGATTGCCTTTCGTTTTTATTGTTTCAATGAAAAGCTTTTTTATTCAACTTCTGTCCCAGACCACTAAATATTATCGCTCATCTAAATTTGTTTGTTATCAGAATATGCAAACGAAGCATCAGAAACTTATTAATCGCGCTGAGTGTTTGCTGAAAGAAAACTTGGGACAGCGGTCAAAGATAGAAGAAAATGGCATCTTACTGAAGAAGTTGAACAAGGTTGTGAGTGAACTGGAAACGGAACGATTCGATCTAGAGACAAGCTGTCGAAAGCACGAGGTATACTGATTTCACTGGATAACCTAAACCCACTTGTTTAGATTTGCCAAAGGAAGCTTCAGGAAGAGGTCGCTGATTTGAGTCAACAGAAGATAGAATTCAAGCATCAGTTTGACGGACTGAAAGACAAACTCACCGGCTATGAGGAAAAAATTAAAAATCTTATTCAGTATCCCGATTTAAACGAAACGATTTACATTGAGAACAACATGTGTAAGCCTTGTAAAACTTTCGAGTCACGTACTCCTAAGTACCTGTACAATATATGCTCATACAACTGGTGTACAAAAGTTATGCGAATAATTGAAGTTACTTTGACCCACGTACGCCACATAAAGACACCACTGAGTCCACTCTGCATTTTCGTTAATGGAAATAACCCAGTTCTGTGACCAAACTCAACGCCCAAATCAATTTTTGTTTCAATTAATGTAATCAGTTACTACGCAACACAGGAACCGTTGGTCGCAATTTTTACAAGTTATATTCGGCTTAAAATTCCCAAATGTTAGTTTGGGTAATGATTTTAACTAAACCAGTTCGACATCGCCGTATTGAGGAATAGTGGCTTTGTTTAGCTGTAGACCAACAACTACCGGTCGATAACGAATGGATTGATTCCGCATAATCCAGCTACTCGCCACTTCACGATTTTGTAATCTACGATAAAACCTTTTTCACCATATACGAAACACTGATGCTTATAATGAATTAAGCTGAAATCAGCTCAACCCTATCGATTAGATATAAAATAATTTCGAAAACTCGTTTGGGACAGCTGTGTGATAGTCCTAACGCTCAGAATCGACTACCTTGCGAGTAGTAAAAATCACGAAAGCAGTCATGTGCTTCTGCCCGACTACCATATAAACACATGACGCTCTTGCTATACACTATAAACCATCCAGGATTACCGAGCAAGTTGATTGTGTGCATATTTTCTGTGGTTATCATGAATTCCCGAATGTACCTAAGGACTCAGCCTAGTATGATAATCGGATCGACTGGCAAGCGAGTTAGCATGTTTGATTTTCTATATTCGCCGTTTATGTCGGACCTTTCTTAGGTGTATGGTGCTAAACGGGCAGAGCCGCGAACACGAATGCCAGTCTTCAAAATCCACACAGCCCAAGGTGCCTCTCTACACTGTGTGATAAACGGACGCTTGCAGCAAAACTTGCACAATGCGCTTGGCTAAACGAACAGCGTGGGACAGATGCCCCGATGTTTATTGTCCACTCGGAGAACGCGGCATAAGACGACAGATTGTAGCACCTGGTAGAGAGAACCTGGCATTGTGAGCCTGCTTACAACAGAAGTCCAGGGATTGTGTGTGCATTGCCCTAACTGGGGAATTTTCCGACAAATCCCGGGCACCAAACTGCGTAATCGTTGCACAATGTTTTGGCGGGCATCGAAACTGGACTGCTGTGATACCTGTCTTGACCCTAGTGATTATTAGACGAAATAAGTGAGCGAAATTCACGGGCAGCTTCGGTTAAATTGCGACAGTGGATTTCTTATGATCCAGCTCCTAAGTGGAGCCGAACTACAACCACACCACAGAAAGTTTTCCTTGAATGACATGAAGTGGCATGAAGATAAGTTACGTGGACCGTACCGCTCATATTAGGTGGAACAGACGGTCGGTGTATTCTCAGAACTGGTGACACATATTCCATTAACTGTCATTCGAAATGGACAAGGTTGATTACTCTATTCTATTTGTTAAAACTCTGAAAAGTGCTAGGCATTGCTAACTAGTGAACTTTGATTACAACCAGGGAAATAAATTCGACGAGTTCAAATTTTGGGACCGTGGCAGCTACTTCTTTGGTTCACTTCTTCAAAAATTAACAACAAGTTCTCCATTATATTTTGGGCTTTCAACGTGTTGGCGCCAAAAGCTATAGTGTTCGACAAACAAACATTCTGCCAATTATACCCAGAGTATTCATAAAAGTCAAGGTTGCAAACAGCTGTTTTCGGTAATTCTCATCAGGCATCTACAATTACAAGCGATTAATTGGGCTTATATATAAAACAAGAATATGGTTATACGCAAAGTTCATAGAAACTGTGAACGACTATCTACGGGGGTGGTGATGGGTTTGTCTGTGTGAGTGTGTGCGTTGTGTTTACATGAATCATGTGACAGGTGTGTGATAACGTGTTAATCGGGTTACTGGGACATGGGGTTTCTGACGGTTTATAAATAACTGGCCATGGGAGGTGGAGGGCCTGGATGAATTTCTTTTGGGCGCACAGTTGGGGGTTGTAGAGTGTGATAGTGATTGCCTCTGGCCTAGACAACAGTTTCGCCATGACAACTCTGGAATGAACGTGGGGCACTCTGTAGATAATTTTGAACGCTCTGTCGGGCGTGATTTGCTGACCTGTGTCGATCAGATGCGACCCGATGGCACTTGAGATTGGTTTCGTTATACCGTTCCGTAGCCATTTGGGAAGGTGCTCACGGATCCTGTCTGATAGTCGTCGAGTCGTTTTCCCAACGTAACCGGCTTGACAACAGCAGGTGAGAGAGCAAATACAAAATGACGAAGAAAACTTAGGCAGACTATCTTTGAGTTGTGACACCCACACATATATAAGTCCAATTAATCGCTTGTAATTGTACATGCCTGATGAGAATTACCGAAAACAGCTGTTTGCAATCTTGACTTTTATGAAACAAACGTTCGATGACACTGGTTTTAAAGGCCCATTTTGACGTTTGGAGATACTTTGTTAGATGGAGTGCGCTTGACAGTGAGTGAGAATCAGTTGTTCAGAACTGACTTTTATGTGGTCAATAAACTCGCTTACCAGTAACGTCTCGTTTCTAAATCCTGCGGCTTTAGATCAGATGAACCATTATTACAAATTCGGGAATAATTTGAAGCACGCAAGACAGATTATTCATTCGCAACCAGTAGGCATTTTTAGGCCTGAACAAGAGAGGCTAGTTATCTGGTAGTGGGTTTTTCTAGTAGGTGTCAGGAGTGTTTCTCGAAAAAGGAAAACTGTGTTTAGTTTTCAACTGGATGACAGAGCTAAAGACTGTGTATATAAAATAATTTTTATGGGTTGTTCAACGTTCATATTAGACAGACAGCACAACATAATTAAGCAAACTTCAAAAGATTATTACAATACGCTTTGAAGTCGTATAGCATATCACGCCATTTTCCGGATTCTGTACTTGCTGTCATGTGTTCGGCACAGGTAGTTCAATTTATTTTGGGAATGTTCAGTTGATAATACGCGGGTATAGGAATGCACAGCAACTTCTAATCACAGAAAGCATAGGAATTACGGGTCAGCCAAACGAAATTGAGAGAAACCTGGCGTCTAGGCTTCCAAGGTTGCTCATCCATACATTCCAGCTAGAAAAACGCCTGGACGCTGACTTTATCCGGGTCATTTGCTAGTGAGACTTCTAATCTTGCTTGCCTAAGAGATTCGTCCATCTAGCCACTAATTTAATGTAAACTGATCAATCCTAGACAGACCGTTTTGTGACGGGGAGACTGTCACACTGGTCATATGCATCCGGCCAATTATGACCAGTGGACATACGCCACTAACGTTAGAATATCTTAAAATTTCTTCTGCCTAAATTTTGGTACCCTTTTAAAATTCGAGCTGCACGCTTTGCAAGTGCCGCTGACCAACCACAATTTCCACGCGAGGGCTAAATTATATATGACTGTGCGGACAGATATAAGACTATTTGTTGTAAATGGGTCTACGGCCTACCAGCGTGCAAACGGAACGGAATAACGGTCAATGAAACGACGGATAACGGTAATGAACGACAGAGTATGGAGTATACTGGGTCAGTTAGTCTCTTGCCAGCCAACCCATCCAACCGAGGCTACCTCATGAACGTAGGGAAAAGACTAACATTCAAGCAGAGCGTCTTTATGTCGCTCAGCCCGAAGGCAACATGGTTACAAACCCGTTCATATTTATAGGATTTACGACTAGCAACAAAGCAAGGTCAAAAGGAATGGACCAGACAAAAGTCTAGACACTAGAGTCTAAATGTGTAGTCGAAATGACAACAGCTGATGTCACGACGGCCGAGGAGAAGTACACGACCATGGCAACGGTGAAGGTCACTCACAAGTGTTAATCTTCTGGCCACACAATACTTTCTGGGAACTGACGACGTCCCTGACACTATTGGCCATAAGCTAGTGTTGTTGACTTGTGGTGACTAAATATCCGCCAAAGTTGATTTCGAATGATGGTAAGGAATTTTTACGTTACAAGCTGCTAACCAATATTTAAAATGTCCACACTTCACACTTGTTGGTCAGTTTAATCTGACGACTTAAGTAACATGTACGATGATCTATAGGTGCGGGAAAGGTTATAAAAACGAACTTGTAACCTACTGAAAAACGTCGATTGACCTGTGTTAAACTGTCCAGTCCGCACGGACTAACCACATACAATTACACACTTTATGTAAAATATCGTTTTCATGTTCGTACTTTTTTGCTCTTTTACTGACGTGCACTGTTTTTTCTATGGTAGTCCAAATAGACCAGTGAATACTGGTCATTCACTCAATTACCAAGTTTCGCTCTATTCTATGTATGACCCTCAGTAGTGCATTTTTATCGTGCACAGCAGGATTACTCTGGTGTCGGTCGTCCCACAATTAGGTACGCGGTTACAAAATCCGGAATCGAAACCTGTTTCACAGGAATCTCAACTAGAAGGCTAGTCTAAAAATGAACCTTTCAACCGCGTCATCTTGGCGAACTGCCCCAAAGCACAGCTGCAACCACAACTGTGCAGTCTGACTCGCAGGTGCACGCGCAATTCAGGTCAGATTGTTCGGCCACGTCGACCCGATGGTTTGGCCATCATGGCCCACGATCGATAGCATCTGGCTGTTGATACACCTTTCGGCGTTGTAAAAGCACCGTAAGGCTTAGAACCAGTGCGCATCAGTGAGTGAAACTGGGTAAAGTAACGGAGAAGGTACCACAACATATTTTCCATTAAATAATGGATAATGAAGGGCTGCTTTCATATGCGAAGCAGATTTATAAATTAGAGCCATTCTTCCACAATAATTGAGACACGTCTTGCTGATACCAAGTCTCACTTCACCAACTGTGAACTCTGACGTGACATTTTACTACTGTTTTCCTAAAACACCTCCCGGTTTTCTGTCTCTGTTACTGAGCCGTGCCATTGTATCTCATGTCATGTCTCACTTAATCATTTTAACTATGTAGTATTGCCATGAGGGGGACGAACTGCGGTTTCGTCGAGATCGCAGTGGAGAGCTCGTTCAGAATTGTTGCCCATATCGAACTGCTTTGCTCCCTAGAAGCTTATTTTGTCATGAAAAATGCCATGAACAACATGGATTGGACGAGGTATCACGCTAGAACCATAACACGGAGGTGGACTGTCATTTCACGGAGCATGTGTCACTTTAGAAGATGCATCTGTCGCTACCGAAACCTGTTTATATGTCCCACAGATGGACCGTGAGCAGCAAGAAGATGCTACTGTATACCATTCGCTAGAATTGACCCTCTCTTCATGATATGCACGTGCCTTTAACGTCATTCAGTTCATTACATTCCTGTTCGTAAAGATTCGGTAAAGTTGAAAAACGCAGTTCCATGATATCTACTGTATAGTATATTACTGTGTACGAAACAAAGAGTAACCTAGGTGAGGCAGTACTCAACAGTACGTTTGCGCGAATTTCATACTTCAATCCGAGGTGAGTGAATCAACCACGTGTGTGGGTTTGTCATTTGTTGCTGGAATTATGCTGTTTCGCAGGCAGGTTAATATTGTCATCCCGCAAAGAAACAAAGGAAAAATCACTTGCATACAACACGGATACAAGAGATGCTCAGTGATCTTGTTTATGTAATAGCATTTACCTTGGACATGATGACAATCACTATTGCACGTTCTGTCAGAGATTGCGATTTATCTCAAAATAGTGGTCACATCGGGCCTATACAAGGTTTGAGAATGTTCCTTCTAAACCTTGGGTTTGAGACTGCTACAAAATAAAAATTTCGGCGAACTAATATCTAACGCCCTCAGTTCACTGTGACTCCTCCGTCTTTGCCTAAACCATCAAAGGTTGGCTTAAAGAGGGCTAACTGATTCATTTCACCTAGTCAGTTTGAACTCCATAGCTGACCTAAACCGCTGTCAGTTTGCATTGCGGAATAATTACTGTATAGTTGGCTCGTTCACCTTCGAATCTCTGGAGGCGACTATGCAATGCAGTTGCTTTAGATGAAGTCACCATTCGTCCATCAGCCTTTTATAATTCAACAGTTCACCATAGACTTGTCCTTTTTGGTCAAAGCGTCCAGCATGATTGGTATGTGATAGATCCGGCCAGCTAATGAAAGTCCACACAGGATAGTGTGTGAAATATTGCCTGGGTGAATGACTAGTTTCGATCAAGAGTCAGGTAAACAATGGTTAATGAGATGGTCTTTATAATAACAAACTGACCTATTCATGTTGGGAGAACTGTTGCTCTGCCAGTGTACGTGCGTAAAGGGGTAATGGGCCTATGTGTGTAATGCACTACACATGTAGTGCGCAGCCATTTCCAAGAGTTTGGCGTGGTCGGGTACTAGAGCAGTCCGACGTAATTTGTGGTTGCAACAAACTTATCACCTTAGTTTCCGGTATATCATCGCAAAACATTCTTTCGTCTTAACCGGTTTAATAATTGTCAGTGCGCACTAGAACTCTGACTTCCATTGCGAGAGCCTTAGAAGGTTATAATGTTTTGTGTCTATTACGACCGCGAACGTTTACGTTGTATTTTTCACACACAAAATTGCGTTATGTTTTTGCTGACGGCTGTATACGTACTTGAGGGCCAAGCGCTGAGTCATCTGGTCCAGTTTTTATCCAATCGTTATCCAATTGATTTAAGCTACTCTATTTATGTATTTGGCTACAATATGTCCTACTAACCTCATTCCACAAGTGAACCCTTGTTTATATGATTCCACTCCCCATAGGTACGCATGAAGGAATTAATGGGTTTAGGATTGGATAAATTTGAGCAACCAAAATATAACATATGACTAATACCGAGGTTCATGCATTATGAATAAAAAGACTGAAAAAATTTCCCTTTATGAAATACTTTTTGGAAGCTTTTTACTATACCAAGTTCGTTCTATTTTTGTTCGACGTTGTTACCTACGAAAGCCGGTTCTTCGCTGCTTTCCGAATTAAATGAACAAATCAAAGCAAACGAAATGAGAATTACGCTACTGGTCAAGCAAAATGTACGGCTAAGAAGTGCTAAATCAAAGCTGATAGACGAAAATGAGAAGGTCCAAAAACACTCAGCCGTATCGCCTCTACTAAAGACGAGGTAAGCTTTTCTGACGAAAGCTAGTAAGATACTTTTTGAACCGTTTAAATTCATTTCAGGTTGTTTCATTTATTTAAGGAATTTCTCAGCAAACCCAACTGTTTTTTGTGTATCTATGCCGGAATGGGATAACTGTGGGTGGCATATATTTTCGGTTAATGATTCTGCCGTCACAGAATGACACAAGCAACTACACAGGAAATGAAGCAGGAAAAACGCCTTCCAGGTGACTGTAACAGTTTTACGGTTTGGCCCTGTGGCTACCACTGATTTAACCTGACAACTGGTGATTGGACATTTGCTTCGTGAGCACCGAAAATTCGAAAATTCATGAGCTTAAATCTTTTCATTCTAGTCTTAGTGAGCTGAAGGTTTTCGTATACTTCCCATCTGTTATGTTGTAACCGTACCCTCCTGTTTCTAACGGTGGGTGTTTTGGGGTCTGTATTTTTACTTCGTGAGAATGTTTTGATATGGTTTACTTCAGTGCTTAAATCAGCTCGAGATACAATAAACACTAAGATGAAATATACAGCTGTCGTATAGAAAAAAGGGCCAAACTGGTTCAACTGTTCAATCGTTTCGAAGGTATAGTTGTGCCGTAGACTAAGGAGGTTGCCTAATAGTACGCTGCTCTGAACACATTACTGATCACTCAGTTCATTCGTACGCTCACTTACCATCGTCTTTCAGGATGGGACTTGCATGAAGAGAGAAGCTGGATGGTCAGCAGGTAATCTCCTTTGGTGCTGTGAATGTTATTGTTGTGAAAATGATTTATCAGTCGACTGAAAAATAGGCGAATCGGGTGGTAAAAATAGTAACGAAGCCGTCTGGCAGATGACACTTGATTGCCACTGGAAGTTCTGTTGGCTCACAAATTGTAAACAGCTTGAGTTTACTTGTCTCAGCTCGGATATCAAGAGATGTATGGAGTGAGGCTGGTTCTTTTCTCCACACTCGTTTCTAAACAGGGGCTGCTCTTTTTATCGCTGTCGAATGGAAACGTGGCGCCAGAAAAACCACTGGTCAGTTACTGCTAGTGAAAACGGGAACCACTGGTATTATTATCATTATTATTAGAATCGATGATGCCCGAGTAGGAATAGGCTGACCATATGAACAATTGTTTACCCATGGTAATTACCACGCAGCAATTAACTTCAAGTTCACTGATGGCAATAAGGATATATTAGTCCAACGCATTAAAATAAGTAAACACTTGATTTTTTATTTGAAAAGTATGTTTTATAAACGAAGTGTCAAACGCAGTAAAGATAGCTTGATCGGCCACCTCTAGTTTACCACTTGTTTAGACCGACAGATCTACAGGATCCATTATTCCTCCTGATATTTTTTAGTGGTGCAGAAAAATGCTGAACGGGTATTTCGCAATACTGCTAAAGCCTGGTCGCAGATTTTTGTAAGCGTCTATGGTTGACCAGTGATCAACTGCTTACCTTTGCTTAACAAATGTACTTCACTTTATTACAAGGTCAACAAACAACTGCACAACTAAAACAGGTATGAAATGTGAAATGGAGTTGACACTAGTCGCAAGGCAACGTAGAATTTCCGAAATTGCCGATGGTGGTTCATACGCTTCAGTCTGTGATAACATTTATTGGCAACAATTAATAACCTGTCAAATACAGTATGACACCTCGTTCTCGGCAGATTTCTATTTCTAGGCGGTATCATCCGTTGGTAGCTTGATACGACATTGTGGTGAGGAGAAGTAAGTAAAACTCTTGGCTGATGACATCATTGTCCTTCGTTCCTCTGTAAGCGATTTTGAGATAAATTCTGTTGCGTTTTTCCACCACTTCACAACAGTTCTCAGGGCCTGTGATTCCACAATATTGTGCGCGAAATTATACACCAGTCATGTTTAGATTGCATTGTACATTTCTTCTTGTATCTACTTCCTTTCCGTATGCTATCGGAAGCGTGACTTTCGTAGGCGATATGTCGACGATGTTTTACCAGTAGCTGTCAGTGAGGAACAAGTTCAGCAAACCTGACATATATTCAGTTTTCGGAATTCCTATTTTTTCGTTGACAAGAAAGTCAGAGAAAAAACCAGTTGCCACATCAGACAGTCCACTCACACTTACGTTGACAAAACCATTAAGCGCTTCTTTTATCGTAATGTGTCATGAGCGGGGTAGTATATAAACTCCATCAGCGTCACAACAATCGATTACAAATTGGTTTTGGCACAAACGGCCTTCAGGTTATCCTACGCTGTCCACGCCATGGTTATAACAGATGAATAAGAAAACAGTCTTATCGGTACTTCGTCACGAAACAATTCTGCCTACATATTTACCAACAACCGAGGTGAAAAAGCAAAAACAAGCGAAGTCGATGAAATTTCTGTCGAAAGAGAACTTAGTTGTTAATCCGCCTTACAAGCAAAACTCTCTGAATTACTTAACACCTCAGCGTTTCAAGGCGTTTGTTAAGGGGGTCTAATAGGTTGCAGACTCGATAGCACTGAGACCAAAACAATCATCATTTTCAATATTAGGAAGATACATCTTCTTTTAGTCGAGTAATCTATGACTCCATCTGATGCTGTTGGCAAGCTTTCGTACGCAGAACAGATGGGCTGCTTCAGGCAAGAACAGATGAGCATGTTCTGAAACGGCCAATGAAAAGTATACCTCAGAGGATCGCTGTGTTCTCCTAAGGTTTCCTCTTCTTTTTTTACTTCCTTGATAATTATCTGTTGGAGATTGACCGTTGTGTGGATCTGAAACATTTGTTCACAGCAATCAGTCGTTTTCAGCTATGAGCCATAGCAGTGGGCATTGTGACGGCCATGGTTCCTGACAATGATAAATAGAATAAGGGAAAGATAAATAGTTACAGACTTTTATACTTTATGGAAGCCCTACTGATCTGTTTTAGAATTGTCTGCATGAAACTGGCCACAGCAACTTTAAACTTGTCTTGGTTTGTGTTTTGGCTTGGCAAGTTTTATAGTTCTTACGCATTTGTTTTTGCATTCCTGTCACCGGAAGTGGATCCGCCAATCAAAGCGGCTTTCCTCAGTTTGTCTAATATGCCGACCGCATTTAAAACTACCTGTCATCCTCCCGGGGATTGGGTTCATATGCACTAGTTTGGATCGAGGATTGTAAATGTAGTTTGTGGGCATTAGTCGCGGCTGTTTGAATATAACTGAAGACTTCGCCAGATGTCAGAATTTAGTCAACAAGCTAGCTTTCCTTATATCACGTCCAGGCACAGACAAATGAAATCATTTACCAGATGGTGAGCCGCAGTGGTACCATATTTCACTTGAAGATTACAGACGTTGCTACTGTGGTGCTGCGTCTATCATTGCAATGACGGTAGATTATGACAATTTGAATGTTTGAACAAAAGAGTTCTGTCCACAGGGAATAGAAGTTCGCTCGTGGATCCTGACCAAGATGAGGCATTCTACGCTACTGTTTTGAACATGTATGGTACGGTAGATTGGAGTAAAGACGATTCACAGTTAACACGACTAACATCGACCAGTTGAGTCAAGAATTGCATGGAGATTTTTGATTATTGATGAGTAGTTGGGGATTTTGATTTTCAAATGGATTGAACATCACCCCCAGTTGATCGCAGCTGTCGCATTCCCACAGAGTTTCCAGTCGGCTCCTTTCGAAAAGATTTGATTGCCGTTTAATCATCAATCTAACTTAATGGCCTTCAAGTGGTTTGTCTGACAGGCGTCTTTTTGTGCAATATGTAGACCTGCTCCGCCAGAACATGTACTTTAGCATTACTGCACGCTGTGTTTTGAACGGGAATCGCACTACAGGCCAAGAGTTAAACAATAATCCTGACTCCGCAGTATGTAGTCATTCTCGACGCTGTGTTGGACGTTCCAGGCTGTAATTCAAGTGAGATTTCACCTCTGTACAGAGGGCTTGGGCGGAATAATCTTCGCCCAACAGGAGGTTAACTGTCTCACAGCTTTGGTCGTCGCATGCTGACGGATGTGAGTTTATCAGTATATCTGTCAGCACGAAATACTTGAATACAAACGTGACCTCTGTGTCAGGCACGTCATTTTTACACATTTAATGCAGTCGACTTGCTAGATATCTTAGCAATACCAGTTTCTGCTGCCCTAGTAAAAATATAGTTGAAGTGGGTGTATTGGCCGACGATGACCACGTCAATGGCTTCACATAAGGTACGACTAAATTATTCAATCTGTGTGTTTAACCACAACCACTTGTGAGTACTGACCTCTGTTGTGTGACCGTCCCGAAAAGCTGCACACAGTTGATACCCGCCAAATCCAGTCGACAATCCGGTGATTTGGAGTTCTGTGTCAGGCCAAAATGTCAGAAATCACTAAGCCTCCTGAACAGTATGTTTTATAACTTATAAATAGTGTGGCAGACTCCACAACTCAAGTGAGACCCGAGTGTGATAAACCTGGACTTCGGTTGGAACCGAACAACAGAAATAACGTCCAAACACAGCAAGTGTCCTATAGGCCGGGCTGCGAAGTTAAGACGAGGGCATAGAATTTTCACAGTAGGACTGAAGTGCCAGGATGAATCGTTGGGGATTTGGTAGATTTTAGGTTGGACGGTACTTACACTTTACCGCAGCTCTCATAACTGATTAAACAGTTCAGTCAGTCTCCATTCAAAAAAACACATTACTCAACGTTCGCTTTGTTAGGAGTCTTCAATAGTGCATATTCTTGCCATGCCGGGACTAGAACTCAGGCAACGCTTTTATGAGACAGTCGTGTTCACTACTGAATCATTAATCTCACACTAGGTATGACTGAAGTGGCATATACAAACACAGGTACTTCTATGATTTTTGTGATTCGAACTTACAGAGAAGCCTTAACCGATGGGTCATCGATTAGGGTTAACATGGCAGTTACTGTACCTCATCTGAAAACGCTGCGGCAGTCTAAGCATTATTCACAAGCGAATGTGACTGAGCGTTCACATATATTAATTCAATCTTGCTTAATATGAAGTCACTGGCATAGTGGTAAACACAGTTGCCTCATGAAAACGTGGCCGGAATTCTAGTCTCGACCGTGGCAATGATATACACTATTGACGAATTCTGACAAGATCGAATGTCGAATATAGTACTTTTTTCCACGGAAAGCGATTGAAATATCTATTTATGTGTGCTGGCAGCGAATGACAGCCAAATTTTGCGTAGGGCCCCCTACTACTTGTCGTTACTAATGATGGAATTTTTTTCATTTTCAACACCTACAACAGAACAGGAATGGTCCAGTCTGTCATTCAGTTTCCACGCTACTTGGAGCAATTGTTGTACTTCCAGTTCAACAATGAACTTTGCCGGTCTACTTCATATATTCTCCTTTGTCTCAGCCAGCACACTACTGGTACATTAAGGATTTCCACTGAAATGACATTCTTGCGCATACACTAGAAAGATCAATATTTACATACAAGTTGAAACTAGAATAAAGATCTTGTGGTGCAAAACAATTGGTGCTTCTGGACGTCGAGGGTGCTCTCGCTACAGATTTATCGCTTATTGATCGAACCCTAATCAGATACACCTTCTGTTCTAAAGATTCAGCGTATACAAATCAGTCCGATCTATCAGTGGTTGGCTGTTTCGCTGTACTTTGAGTTTCTGAGTGGCTGTTAGTGATAAACTGTAGGCTGTTTTCACTGGGTAGAACATTCCAGAACAAATATCTTGATTACTAGCCTTTAGCTAAACTACACTTTTTCTTACCTGTCGCATTCCTCTTCACCGACTTTAAGCCATCTGTGATGTCATGTGGTAATCAACTGTTAGTAAATACGCAACCGAAAAACATGTGTTTCATATCAAACAATAAACCATGAAGTTAAATCTCAGCCGCCTACCCATTACCTGTAGACCATGCGTACTTTGCTTTCAAGCAGATATTTTCCTAAGCGGCTAAACTTTTCAATATTCCGCTCTTTTGCTTTATCATTCAAAACGTCACCCACAGAACCGGCATCTAACCGTATTCGACCGGACGGTCATGAAGCGGATGCGCCAGTTGAAAGAAAGATGCAACGAATGGTAAAAGATGGATCTTGTCTGTTGCTGTTTTTGTCGTCCGTTAACTGATGTCCATGAAACGTGTCATTCCGGCCGAAAATACAGAATGTGAATTTGGCTAGCAATCACTTTCAATACGGAAAATTGTGGTTAATACAACAAAAAAAGATAAATAAAATACCAACCCCAATCAGCTGGAAACTGTTCTTCGCTTCGTTCACTTAACTTTGCCATTGTCACAGATTATACCGAGCAATTTGGACAAATAGGCCAAACCTTACAATATTACATCAAACTCTCTTTTCAATGATACATAGCTGAAATATATAAAGCAAGCCGAAAATTCACCCCTTGGGTTGCGTAAAGCACTTCATCGACTCGATTTGACTTAATGCAATTGTTGGAATCACTATACAAATCCTAAAACATGCTCACGTAACTTACGGCCATGTTAGAACCTCCGTGTTACTACCCAGTGAAGTTGTCTGAACAAACATCCGGTATATTGTTTGCACCGAATAACTTTGTCTTTTGTGTTAGACCCCAGACACCTTTCACGCAGCTGTGGGTAAACAATCTGGGTACTTCAACACTCTTCGCTAATATTTGAACGGCGGCACACTACCCAACACACTCGCAAGCTAACAAACCACAGAGAACCATATCCCCTATGGTTGCTTTGTTGTTAGGTGTACCTCCACTAAGGTAAACTTCATCCGTACTTATCACCGATCGACAATTTTAACGAACTGACTGAACTGAAAGTTACATGGCGTCTCCTGTCAACATATTCGAGGTGATTCATTTCGGGACCTCCAGAACATTACTGCCTTCTAACCAGGTTGTTGCACTTATATCTCTTCGAAAGTTGAAACGATCTTGTGAGAAGTAGCAGTATTCAAATAACAGAACGCAAAAAACATAGTACTAACGTAAACTGGTGCGAATTAAGAGTGGAACTTGGTCTTACATCAACAAAAGTAAGAACAAGTCGCCAAACAAAGTTTAGCAACCATAAGATGAGTAAAGTAAGGTATTCGCATCAAATGGAGATGAAGATGATTTAAGGAAACGCGGATCAGACATTCACTCCAGTAAAAATAGTCAGTAAAATGGAATGAGCGGACAACAGAGTTGCTGAACGCCACATTTGAAGTGTACAGTGAGGTAAATCCCAGTTCACACATATGCGAAATCAGTGGTTTTAAAGCGCTACAAGTGGCTTAGTCCTATAACTTATAGATCCAAAAGCTGTAAAGGATACGGCCACTACACTACTGTAAAGGGGCATAGTATTATTTGTCTGTTAGCAATTAAGTCAAACACGCGTTGCTCTTTACATATCACTGAACCACAACATCCGTCGAAAAGCGATCGAAGTCACACTGCAGATAAACAATGCGGAAATTTCTGAATTATTTAGCACATTATGCAGCAGGAAAAGTAAGAATATCCCACGATCATTGCACAGACGTCCAAAGAGTTGTATGTATTTCATGGATGAATCTGATCTATCTGAAGATGTACCGTGGGCCAGTCATCCCTGGTGTTACATTGCTAATGTGATGCTGCTTGGTATACTGACTAATGACGTTATGTAACTAAACAGACTAGCTTAAACATGCGACTGACTCGTTTTATCCCGATTGTTTCCGGGCTCACTGAATTTAGTGTCGGCGAAAATAGTGAGACGTCTTCGGTCATGTCAGTTTGCCTTGCTCTTCAGCCTGTTCTTTTTCCTGTAGTTAATTTTGTCGCCTACTCCACACGAATGTTCTAAATTGATTCGTCTTGCAGCGATTGTTAACGCAAACAACTCTGACTCCAACGTTTCTGGGTTGATTGGCCGACATTTTCATTGTTCCTCAGTGAATTCTTAGGCGTCTCGCGCTGCAACCTGATCCATCGCGCAAGATCGCAAATTGTGGTCAGTCACTTCCCTAGCAGGTGCGATAAGCTGACGAGAGTCACTTCAGCGATGTAATTGTACGGATTAACAGTAAGTCCATTGTTGTCCTTGGTTCACCCAGTGTAGTGACCGACGATCGTGTGACCTCTCTGACAATCCCGGCTGCAACCGTGTTTTCCTGCTTGTTTGTTCTGTACGCATGATTCTGTGTATGCTTGCAATAGAAGGCCTGATATAAACTCAGTGCCACCTCCTTCAGTCGTGCACCTAATTGCACGCATCGAATGCTTGCCCTTTTCTTAACGACTCATCTGTTATTTCATTCTTCAAGGTTGTTTAACTCGAACCTATCTGAGCGTTGTTCAACGCACTCGAAGGTTCCACGCACTTTTCGCATGGCGCGCTTTTGAGCGTCACCGAGTGGGCTGTAGCCCATCTCGCGCTTCTCCTCTTTTTTCCTCTTGGTTGCTGCC
>LUCH01018178.1:0-17762 GCA_013368495.1 Paragonimus heterotremus
AGCATTAGCCGGCTGGACACAAAGGCCTCACTCACACACCTACTGGTCTTATCCCTTCGGGTTTACACCAAATACGTGGTGCGTGAGTGGAATCGCAAGTGGTTCAGCGCAAGCCACTTGGGGTGATGGTTTAAAGCGCAAGCGTCCTTTGGCTTCGGTCACTGTGACAGGCTAATCCGTCTCTGATGCCGCCAACTCTAATGCAACATGACTACAGGGGCGAGTGCCTCCTTTACGGTGGCGAAAGCGGTAGTGGCTTCGGGGGTTAGATGCGAAGTACGTTTGTTGCCCCCCAACAGATCAGTCAGAAGTTGCATAAGCTGGGCGCAGTTGGGAATAAATCGTCGATAGTAATTCACAAGACCATTGAATCGGCGGAGCTTGGGAACTGTGTCTGGTAGCCGACACGACCGAATAGCCTCGACCTTAGAATCGAGCGGTTTAGTCCCTTCGGCCGAAATGCTGTGGCCTAAAAAATCCAACGAAGTTTGACCGAGTTCGGACTTAACTCCGTTGACAGTAAGATCGTATAGCTCCAGACTTTGAAACAACATCCTTAGATGGATGATATGCTCTTCCGGGGAAGAGCTAGCCACGAGGATGTCGTCTATCTATGCATAAACGAAGTCCAATCCACGGGTGACTTCATTGATCAGACGTTGAAACGTCCGTGCAGCGTTACGAAGACCGTAAGGCATGCGTAAAATTTTGAACAGACTAAGTGGAGTAGCGATAGCTGTTTCTGGCATATCTTGCTGTGCCACCGGTATCTGGTAGTAGTTGCGGACGAGGTCGATTTTTTCTGAAGATTGTTTTGTTTACAAGATTAGCTGTTAGATCGTGGATGTGTGGTACATGGTACCTGTCTGGGACAGTGGCATTGTTTTACCCACGATAATATTCGTACGGACACCAATCGCCTTCTGTTTTCCTTGACACCACGAACAGAGGAGATCCTCATGGGCTGTCGGCGGGGCGGATTATACCCATATCCAGTATATGTTGAAATCCCGCACGAGCGATGCGCGGCTTGTCTGATACCAGTCTTTGTGATCATTGAAAAACTGGTGCGCCTTTCATTTTGATGTGATGCACCACGTCCGTAACGACGGCGGGTAGCTCGTTAGATGGACGGATCAACTCCGTGAATTCACGCAATACCGCTCGGTATCGATCATCACCGCTTGGTTCAGCGAGCAGTAGGCTGAGGACAGTCGTCTGGGAAGTGGACCATATAGTGGCTATACTCGTCAGAGGATCTAGAAGCTTGTGATAGCCTGCGTAGACAACTAACCCAAAATGTTTCAAAAAGTCCATGCTCAAAACGGCGTCTGATACATCTGCTATAATGAGCACCCAACGAAAAGCACGGCGTAGGCCCACATCCAACTTGAGGGAGAGTGTACCAAAAGTGCGTATTGGGGTACCAGTGGCGGCTTCGAGCTTGGCGGGCGTCAAACGGAGCGTATCCCCTTTCCTAGGCGGTACGACACTGACCTGAGCACCGATGTCCACTAGAAAACGCAACTTAGAATTTCCATCGTGTATAAAGAAAATATGCGACCAAGAGTAGGACTGCCAGCAACAGTTGCCGCCATTACGTGCTGGCACTCAGTCTTCCCGAAGCGGTTGAGAAAGTGCACGACTTAATGCATTTCCGTGTCTTTGTCCCGAATCTATGGTGAAACTTGCAGCATCAAGTTCTTGGACGCGGCCTAGAACGACTGAGTCCTCTGGAAGCGGGGCGAGAACTAGGAGTTTTAAGAGTCTGGGTTTTCAGACAAAGTTCTTTCACTTTTGCTGCTAACTCGGCGGTTATGCTTTCTGTGTTTACCTCTACCTGATGCATTCTGCTACAAAGATGCTCGTTGGCTGATTCCGCCGATTTTGCCAAATCACCCAGGGAACTCGCCGACATGAATGGAGAGATAATAGCTTGCACAAAGTCGAGCAGTCACTGCATCCAGAGGTAACGCATGAGGTTGTCAGAGACATTATGATTCTGTCCAACCTGCCTCAACTGCCGAAGTAACTGAGATGGAGTAAGGTATCCAAGCTGCAAATCGTTAAAGACCTGCTTAAGCCGTTTTTCTCCGACACGAAGACACGCTCCAAGAATGCGCTATTGAGTGCGTCGTGGGAGTTGGTCTCGGGTGGTCTACTCAACAAGTCTCTGACATAAGGTGCGACGGACATTGGCAATGCGGTAGCCAAGTATGTGAACTTGGCAGACTGGCCAGTGATGCGGGCTAACTGGAATTGCAGCTTTAGCTGCGCTAGCCAGTATTCTGGATCGTCCGGGACATAATCAGGAACACGAAAACTCAGGGCGTTTTCTCTCACGTCTGCTTCCGCGACGTCTGATTGAGAGCTAAAATATATTTGAATAGAGCAGACAAAAGACTGACATTACACGATTTATGCTCGAGCAGATTTCGCTGCATCTCTACTGGTTTTGAACTTTAACCCTTTGTTATTGTCATGTGGTTTGGAATTTCGTACATTCTAACTCGTCTGCAGTAAACACCAGTAGAGATGCAGCGAAATCTGCTCAGGCATAAATCGTATAATTTCAGTCTTTTGTCTTCCCTATTCAAATTTTCAACGGGAAATGGTTGTTTCAACTAAAGTATATGGATGTATCATTCAAGTATACGCAGGATTCTAAACAAATATAAGGGCTTAAAAACTGGTGGCATTTGGGTAGGAAATTTACTGCTGTGTACAAATGTGTATACATTTACGAATACTGGAGAGAGAAAAAAGACCCACCGTATGTAAATTTTGCAATAAATAATAGAAAGAATTAAAAAGATTTAATGAAACGAGTTCGCCAGCATCGTGACGCTAGTTCCGAGGTTTGTACACCCAAGGTTTCTCCAGCTTTATATTTACGCGGATCGGAAGTCACAGTGAGAAGGTGATGGATCTGCAAACAAACTTTACTTATTTATTTACGCACCGTTCACAAGCGAACTTCAAAGCAACGATTGAGGGTGCTAAAGAGCGGGACGTGAGAGAACCTTGGGCTCAACCGCACTGCAGCCGCCAGAAAAGATTAACCCATTAAACACGCCGACTCTGGCAAGGAATGTTAAGAAGTCGGATCCGAGTAAACGTGCAACAAAATTCTAAGCTAGTCTGACTGGCCAGGGTCGGATCGGAGTGGGCCAGAGTTGGATCCCAGTAGGCTAGAGTAGGATCTGAGTAGGCCAATCGCGCCAACCGAACCTTCCTTACATTCCTAGTTATTCGCTTCAACATATGAAGTAGTTCGAGACTTACGTCATCCAACGCCTACGACCCACTGACTTTTCCGCAAGCTTCACCGACTTCTTTTCTTAGCGATCCATCTTATCTGGCAACAAGGTGTCAAGCCAACTCAACAGGATCATTTTTGTAATGAAGCATCCACTACGAACGCCTTCAAGTGATCTAAGGTGGACCGATATTGAGATGGTCCTACGATGGACATAACACCATAAACATCTTCTGCATGACCGCTGAACACGCAGAAATCAGCAGCAAAACGAAAAGTATCGCAATGAAAACAAAGAATGTATATATTTCATACAAAAATTGGTAGAGTTCAACAGGTAAGAGCAATTAACAACCGTTCCGGTTGAAGTTGAAGGCATCTTCATATCCAGCATGCTGTACGTGAAATGCGAGTTGAGCAAAACATGAAGAAAAAAAGAACACAAAAATTAGAGAAAGACAGGGTATGAAAAAAAGAACAACGGAGAAAAACAAGGAAGTAGTATTGAAATTTTACCAAAAAATATTTTCCGAAAGGAATGAGGCCGAGATGTGAACGCATAACACCGATCAGCAAGACTTGTAGCAGACATTGCTTCACTACATCAAAAATCAACTGCATGTGAAACAAGCATTATCGACCTCTACGTGGCACCTACAGCCAGACTATGACTTCGACAAATGTTTACTTCACGCCAATGATTTCACGTTAAAAGTTGCAAACATTTGAAGTCAACATCTATGGTGCATTTTTACCTGGTAGACGTACCCCCGGTGGTGGCGGTAGTTTCAGAGATATTCGCGCTCTATTTTGATATAAATATTCATGGTTATCCAAATCTACTTCGTCGGCCTGGATAAAAGAAAGTACATCATACGAATTTAGTGGCGCTTTTGTATGGTGGGTTAACTGCAACCAACCTCAAGCATGCATCCACGATACAACATACCAGTTCATGTTTTCTTCTGACTCCCTCCTCCAGGCTTTATTTGCGACTTCCAGCTACGGATTGCCATTTTACTGAAATATCCTTCGCAACTATAGTCTTACCGCTATTTTTGTGGACATTGGCTTGTCGTCATACGAACGTGTGGCCAGAAAGTTTCGCGTCGTACGATAGTTTTCACTTACGCGGCCTCTTTATTGAGTGAAGTCTTTCTAATTCAGGTCATTACGTTTGTTAACACGTTACTTCTGAAAAGCTGAAGTTGTGGTTGGCATGACTGGCATGCTTTGTATCCTTCTGTTATGCAGTTGTTTAACTATTCTAATATCCTGTGCAACTGTTACATACGAGTCAACAGGATGCGTCCTGTGTTGTTGTATCTAATTTTGTTTCGCGATTCATACGCCTTTGATCGTTATTCCATATAGTTCAATTCTAATTACAACGAAGGTGTTCCTCAAGACGTGTACGATGAGGAGCGCCACATGAGATTCTGTTTTCGGAAAATGAACCACTTAAGATAAAACATGTTTTTCTGTCCTATAGTAGAAGCATATGTAATATGTAGATAGAATTTGTCCTTGCAAACAAGCAATTGCCACGGCTTCATGATCCACGCTTACCTCCGATGTCTCAAATTTACGTTTTATCAGGACGGACGTTCAGAACTTAACGCATGAAACAGTCTGGTAGACACCCTTTCAATTTAATCTTGTTTTTGGCTGTGCTCACTTATTTACCGACCTTTTTCTAGAAGCGGTGATTGTAACCTGCCTTCACCAGTTGTGGTGACATTGCACAGCTTTATTGGTTTGACTGTGTTACTAACCCATCTGATAGAGAAAGACAGCAACAACGCAAGGATCGCGAGCAGTATCCCTATCATGAACGAACGCAACGATATCGGAAAACTGTGCGAAAATCACAGCGCAAGTGTCGGATCCCAACTTTCGCAACTTAGAACCCCCCAATAGGTATGGAAAAGAGAGCTTCAAACGAGCTCTATTTATTGCTCAGACCGAAGGCGTAATTGTGATTTATAGTAACTGCATTTGTAAGTTTTGGGCGGCTTTGGACATAGCCGCCGAATGGACCAGTCAGAAACGAGCGCAAGTTCTCGGATATTCCAGAATTCCGACGGCCGTTCAAATTCCCAGAGAACGAAGAAATCCATTTTCCTTGCAGAGCAATCAGATTTTTTGAGAAAGGTGCCTTTCCCCAACAGGTTGTCCTTTGTTCATTGACTCTAACATCTGGTTGCCATCTATTCTAGGTGAAAATCTTTGATATCCCGCATAGTTTCCTCATCACCATATAAAAGCAGAATTACCCAACTAACGTTGTGGCGGTTTTCCAAAGTTTAGTACTGTTCTTCGCAACGGACAGCCTTAGATAGCATTACTTGGTTCGTAAAGATCCCAAAGTTCAACGGCAATCCCGAATTTGTTCTGACGGTTCTAGCAGCGCCTGATTTTTCCCAGTCAACTTCAAAATTCCATTGTGATGAAGGGCAACAAGTAGCAAACAACAGATCGTCACGACCAATTGTCCATCTGATGAAATGACAGGATTACGGCTAACCGGGAATGTCCCGCTTATGTTGCTGCCATTGGTCCCACAGCTATCACACAGGCCAGCCCTCGAAAACTTGTGCACCAGGAAAACGTAAAGAGATTGACACCTGCCTCTCTCCCATTCTACATTCAATTGCCTGGTTTACTACCGCCTACAACTGTGCGTGTAACCAGAATTACAAGTAAGTCGTAAATGCTTTCGGTCATCTGTTTAAACAGAATGAAGGCTAGCATTAGCCTCGGCCTAGTTCATTGCTGGCCATTATAAATATCACGGGTTCGATTACTATGAACTGACGTCGCGCCATGGAGCTCTCGTTATTTGAACACTTGAAAAACAGCAAGGCCAACAATGCCAGCAAGGCCATTGCCACCTTCGCAAGATTGTACACATATTTTAACTTGTGTTGATCGATTTACTCGATGGCCCGAGGCAATACCCCTCAAAGCCACCACCGCAACCACCATCGCTCGCACACTATTATAAAGATGGATATTTGGCTTCAGTGTACCAATTATCATTACAACGGACCGTGAAAAACAGTTCGAATCGCAAGTTTTTCACACCCTCACAAGCCTAATCGGCACAAAGCATTCCAGGACAACAGCGTATCATTCGTGTGCCCATGGCCTCGTTGAACGATTTCATCCTCAATCCACAGCTGCTCCGATGGCACATGAGGACCCAACGCATTGAACAGAACGACTACCCATTGTTCTCCTAGGACTACGTTCAGCTGTCAAGCAAGACCCCAGTCATTCTTCCGCCGAACTTGTGTTTGGTACTATCTTACGTTTACCAGGACAATTTGTATCTCCATCTAAAGCGAATGAATATACCGATCCTTCAAGCTACGTTCAACGTCTCAGTGAGCGCATGAGTAATGTTTGGCCTTCCGAAACGCGATAACACACTCGACGGTCATTCCTCCTTTCGGACATGATGTCATGTACACATGTTTTTGTTGGGAACGACACCGTTAAACCTCCCGTACAACCACCATACGACGGTCCATTTCTGGTGGTAAAACGAAGCCCCAAATATTTTACCATACGGAAGTGCAATCTCACCAACACCATTTCACTGGATCGTCTAAAACCTGTACATGTTGGGAATGACTCATCTCAACAACACCAAACTTCCGCATTTCGCAACAACAACCCGAATCACTCATCAGTACTGTAGAATAAGAAGGAACACGTGAAAACCCTGCAGTAACCACGAGATCAGGAAGACGCGTACGATTCACTGACTGTTTACCATACTATTAACAGGCATAGATCGCATTTTATTTTCATTTTGAAGGTGAAAAATGCTGGTAGGGGCGAATATAACGGTTCAGCATCCCGCGCTTAACCAGATGACTCAGTCTTAGCCATCCATTCGCCCCACATCCGGTCAGAAGACCACATCTTAACTGTCTTACTCACTCACGTATCCCTGGCCTATTCACAGGATCACAGACACCTCACGCGCTCCACAGGCCAGCCCGTGATTCAACATGCTCTATGCACACCGCACACACATGATCCGACAGGCGTAGTTCACCTTCCCTCACCCGACAAACTGACGCCTTGTCCCCTCAACACTGTGAGAGGCAAGGTCACATGTACGCACATACGCGCGCATCGACTGAGCTAACTCATGCGCGTTAATCTACAGGCACGTAACGCACTCACATGAATGTCACTAAACTCACAAGAGGCACAACACAACTTCTGACGCCGCGTCTCGGACGGTGAACGAGTCCACAAAGCGCGAAGCCAACGGACGTGAGGAAGTGAGCTACACCACAACTGTACCGCTCCACATTGCATCCACGTGAACCTATCTTTACAACACTACCAACACACAGCATGCACCTGGATATTGTCATTCACACTATTATCAATTGGGACGTTATTTTGTAATTTACGTCAGTCTCCCGGCTTGTCTATGTTCTAATCATCCTCCCGTTTGTGCCTATTTGTGAAATACATTTAACTTCTCAACTGTGTACCCTTCTTTTGTTATATGTAGTTGGTGTTAGGCCGTAGTCAGTTATCTATAACCCATACCATTGCTCTAAGTAACCCACTCAATCCTTCCAGGATTCAACAGTGGATGAAACGTTTCGAGGGGTGGTGCAGTATTCAGAATAACGACAGCCCTATTTCTCACTATTGATGGGCAAGGTGTATACTCCACGTTCGTGAGTCTGGGCTTCTGGAAAATATCACCAAAGATTTCGTTCAGCAAACTGAAAAAGTTGCTGCCAAACTAAATCCCTCCTGTCGACCAGCCATGTCTGAAAGGTATATTCAAAACCCAAGAGCCATTGCTCAAAAGAGAACAGATGACTCATAACAATTGCATCACCCCAACAACACATTTCTGATCACGAAGGCAAACTATCTACTGTTCTGTAGGTGGTTAACATTCCACACGGAAGCCCGGTATTTCCCGGAAAAAAGAAGTGATTGATCCACTGTACTTTATTCTGTATACTTGAATGTTGACCTGACAACAACCAGCATAGGGATCCACAGCTGTCCCAGTCACCGTCTGTAGCGACTATAAAAAATGGTACTTCGATAGTCGCATTCACATGTACATTTTTATTATCTTGGATTTTTACCTACTTTTATCTTAGTCAGGCCATTACCTTTGTAAAATCCGTCCCGGGGCTACAATCACAAATCGCTTCGTGTCCCGCTAGCTTGACGTGCTTCTCTACACACTCTATTTTCTAGGGTTGATACCAATACACGAGGGTCATCGCGCAGAGTCCTTGTTTTTCATTGTCGACGGGTTTTCGCTAGTGATTAGAGACTGGGTATTAATCTGTTGGACCAATTCCAACACTTGGTAAGCCCGTACTTTTTGAACGCTTCACCACGGTCGTCCTTTGCGTCTTGGTGAGTTCGCTTCTTTGAGTATCTGTCGCCTTTTCTGACGTGCGCGTAAACAGTCGTTTTTCTCTGTCCGTGTATACTTTATCGAATTTCGAAATTCAGTCATGTAAAAATCCAATCCAAATCTATTCCCCAAAAACGTTTATCCTTGTATATTCTACCACCCCTGTTTCTGGCCTTTAATTGACTTTGACCTAGTTGCTTTTGTTTTATCGCGTCAGTTGACAGTTGTGCGAATAGCCAGTTGCCGCTTGTCGTGCTTTGCTTGAGTTGTGCGTGTATCACCCTTTTGCAGCTCGGCCCGTCCCTGTCGTTTCCGAACCTGTTGACTGCTTGAAAGGACTTCGTTGGGTATAAATGTCATATCATGTGCTTATAGTTCATCTTTAGCCTATTTGACACCAAATTATAATTATCTCCTAGAAACGATCCGTCGATCGAAACTGTTGAGGTTGTCTGCTCATTAACTTCCACCACTTGTTCGGTGGTTCCGTGGCATTGTGAACCAATTTTGTTTTGACTATTTGGGATCGTTGTTCTACTGCTACGCGTTGCTCAACGTCTTCGTGGAAGTTCGTACATATACGCTGTAGATACAATCATTTATATATTTTTGCAGTTCGGTAGTTAGTGGCTATTGATAGCCCATAACCGTGTAACCACCACCCAATGTGTGAAATGTTACCCAAGGAAGTTGACAGCTCCTCATTCGGTACTAATGCCCTAGTGGTCCCTCCGCTTTTGGAAATGGACCCTCGTCATTGTTTTGTTTACTTAGAAGCAGAATTTTTTAACAACGGAATTTTGTCTCATCTATCGGTTCTGTCAGTTCTTACCCAGACTTCCGAGTGTAGTTATCAAACAGATTCGCGCCGTTGTAGTAAACCAGCCGGTGGAGTGTAAGTACTATACCCTAAAAACGGCAGTTATTGATCGACTGACATCTCCTTAGAAGAGCCGAGTGCAACAACTTCCTCACGACTTGAAGCGAGCCGACAAACGCCCCTCAACATTACAAGCAGAGATGCAGCAACTCATCGGTAAGTCGCACATGGACGAACCCCTCATAAGGGAGTCCTGGTTTATCAAATTGCAGAAAGCACTGCAAGCAATCGTTTTAAATGATTCTTCGCAAACTTTTGCCGAGACAGCGAGTATAGCTGATCAAATAGTGGAGCGTTTTCGACCACTACTGGGTTGCTTGAGTGTACCACACCCTAGTCCAAGTCTTACAATAGACACGAGCGGTTCCCACAGCGTGGTTACCGCAGAACGTAGTCCAACAAACATCGAGGCTGTAGCAGCAGAAACCATAGCTTTGCGACACGATTCGAACGAAATCTCTTCAAACCGCTCCTCAGATTGCCGACATGGTATACCATCCAGGCGACGCAAACCGCGGACAAAAACTGACTGCTGTTAGCACGACGAACGTTTCGGCAGCCGAGCCTAGCGTTGCAACAAACCCTGCACCTACGCATCAGCAAGGCGATACAAACTCAACAGCCGAAGTTTAACGGCAAACAATGCCGTCGGAGCTAACGCCCCCTGCAGCCTCATTTTTGTGAAGGATGTAGAAACCGGGAACACTCCTGGTGGATATGTGGATGAAGGTTAGCGTGTTTCCATCCACTAACTGCGAAGTGCCAAACCCGTGCAGCCCACTACTCCGAGCCGTCAACGGCACTCCTATGACCACATATGGACAGCGGTCTTTACCTTTTACTTTAGGCCTTCGGTGGTTATTCCGCTGGGTGTTTACAACTGCCGCGGTACCTTTCGCCATAATCAGCATCGATTTTCTTCGGCATTTTAACCTTCTGGTCGATACGAGTCGCCGACTATTAATCGATTTCAGCACTGAGCTAAGTATACCCAGCACACACGCAACCCTTGCAGCCATAACACCCATACATGCCCCTCCCGCCTCTCCTGGACAACTCGTGGATATCTTCACTGGGTTTCTGCACTTCAATCGCACATCAGACGACAGTCCAACCATGGCCTTCAATGTCACTCATCACATCCGCGCTAAGGGGCCCACCGTCTCAACACGGCCTCGCCGGTTGGCTCCCGACAAACTAAAACTCGCCAGCGCAGAGTTTGAGAACATACTCTAACTCGAGATAATGCGCACCTCCGAGAGTCCGCGGGCCTCACCGCTGCATATGGTCCTTAAAAGTCAGGTGATTGGCACCCATGCGGTGATTACTGCGGGCCCAACAAATCAGCCGTCCCTGACAAGTACCCCATCCCGCACATGCATGACTGAACTACTTGCTCACATGGAAAAACCATATTTAGCAAGATAGACAATACGAACTCATCATCAAATTCCGGTAGTCAAAGGCAATATCCTCAAAACCGCAATAATAACTCCCTTTGACCTCTTCGAGTTTTTTCGAATGTCATTTGGATTGAGCAACGCAGTTCAAACTTTCCAACGCTTCATTCATAAAGTGACGCGCGATATGTACATTGGTTACCCTTATCTAGATGATATTTTAGTCGCTGTCATTTCACAGGAAGAAAACCCAACGCGTCTCTGCACCCTAATGGAACGTTTGATGCAACACAGCGTCAAAGTTAATTCCACTAAGTGCAAACTAGGAAAGGCCGATATAGAATTTCTGGGTCACAAGATCTCAGAAAATGGTTCCACTGCAATCACGAACAATGTGGAAGCCATCCATGAATACCCGGAGCCAAATTCCTTCAAACAACTTCGTCGTTTTAGAGGTCTGGCCAACTGCTACATACGCTTCATACATCATTGTGCACATGTAATGCAGACAATGACGGATCTTCTCCGTGGGGGTGAACGCAAATTCCAGTTCACCTAGGCTGCACGCACTGCGTTCATTGAGCTGAAGGATGCAGTCGCCGACTTAGCTCTTCTTACCCATCCTGGTGCAGACGCACCACCGTCAGTCGTAACCGACGCTTCCGAAACAGCTGTCGGCGCTGTGTTACAGGAGTTCGTTGGCAACCAGTGGCAACCTTTAGCTTTCTTCTTCAAACGCTTACAACCCGCGGAATCCGGCTACAGCACGTTTGGTCGAGAGTTACTAGCGATCTATTTAGGCGTCCGCCACTTCAGGCATTCGGTAGAAGGCAGGGTATTCACAGTTTACACTGACTGCAAACCGTTAATCTATTCTCTAAACGCTTCATCCGACAGGCTTTCTCCAAGGGAAGTTAGGCACCTGGACTATATCTCTCAGTTTACGACTGATATACGACATGTGTGAAGTACCTACAGCACTGCCGCAGACGCTCTCTCAAGCGTTTAGAACCTCAGCGCATCCGCTGATAATGGCATCTGTTTGGCAGCCATGGCTGCCGCACAAGCCGCCGATCCTGAGAACGAGCATCCGTGTCAAAAGAACTGTTTACAATCCAACCAGTGCCTCTGACATCGTCAGAAGAAACGATCCGTTGCGATGTTTCCCAGGGCATACTTCGCCCTATAGTGCCTGCATTCTTCCGGCGCACAGTGCTCAATACACTGCACGATCTGTCTCATCCTGGTATACGCGCTTTGATCAGATTTGTCACTGAACGTTTCGTATGGCCTAAGGTAAACCACGATGTCCGCAATTGGGGCCGTTCTTGTCTCTAGTGTCAACGTTTCCAATTCAACCCTCATACAAAGAGTCCCCTGGTACTTTTCCTTTGCCAGACGCACGTTTTCACCACGTGCACGTCGACCTGGTAGGCCTCTTACCGCCCTCAAATGGCTCCGTTTATCTGTTGACGTGTGTTACCGCTTCAGAAAATGGCCTGCAGCCATACCGCTACCTAACTGCTCCTCAGAAACGATAGTCAGCGCTTTCTTGGAACGTTGGGTGGCACAATTCGGTTGCCTAGCAGCGGTAACCACAGACCGTGGATCATGCTTTGAAGGACATTTCACAGCCCCCTTAATTACGCTAGAACGCAGACCCATTCGCACTACGACTTATTATCCAGCAGCAAATGGAATGGTTGAACGTTTTCATCGTCAACTGGAAGCCGCTCTTAATGTCCACGCTAATTCTTGGAAAGAGGCACTCCTCCTAGTATTTTTTGGATTGCGGTACACAGTGAAAAAGGACTTCAACGCTACAGCAGCGGAACTTGTTTTTGGTTGCAAACTCAGGTTACCAGGTGAACTTATCTCACCTGCACCTTCAGCACCGAACGATTAGGGTACCTACACAGCTCGTTTGGCGCATCACATGTGGAAGGTATGCGCGACACAGCCCAGAAAGCAGTCATCAGCTGTGCATGTGCACTCCAAACTTCCTTCGTGCACACATGTTTTCTTTCGTACTGACGACCTTCGTCGATTACTGCAAATCCCATACGCCGGTCCCTATCATGTGTTCGCGACAGACACCAAAACTTTCCCCATTAACCATTTATTTGACACGATGAGTTATTCATTTCCGCCATTCGTCCGATTAGTTCACTGTTTTCTTTTTCCCAGACTGTCTGAACATGGTGTTTAGGGAGACAACTCCCAGCTACCTGTCGTACAGCATTGGACAAACCTACCCCTTTTTCTCTCAAGAGTTTTCAGGGTTTGACAACCCACTGAGATAGAGAAGAATCGCACCGAAAACTAAATAACAAAATAACAGCGCACCAGCCATTTTTCTGATCAACCCTCCCCCAAACTTTGTTATTCCTCATCCCATGTCATTATTCTTCATGTGTATCACCCTGTAACTGTGATAATCGAGAAAGACATTTCATCCATTTTTTCTTCCCTCACTCCCTGGAATGACTAAGGCATGTGTAATACTTACCAGCCTTCTGGGGAACAGCTATGGAGCGACTATAATAAATGATACTTCGATAGTCGCATTCACATGTACATTTTTATTATCTTGGATTTTTACCTACTTTTATCTTAGTCAGGCCATTACCTTTGTAAAATCCGTCCCGGGGCTACAATCACAAATCGCTTCGTGTCCCGCTAGCTTGACGTGCTTCTCTATACACCCTATTTTCCAGGGTTAATACCAATACACGCGCTGAGTCCTTGTTTTTCATTGTCGATGGGTTTTCGTTAGTGATTAGAGACTGGGTGTTAATTTGTTGAACCAAATCCAACACGTCCTCTGCCACTCGGTTAGACGACTCGGTCTGTCCAAAGGATGTGCTTCTGCACAATTCCTGATCTCCTTCAGGTGTCCACAATTCATGAGCTTGATAGAGATGCGAACATTGAACCACTCCATATGACTGCTTGCGGCATATGGTGAAACATTTGAGAACACATGGGTTGACTGTGAGATTACGGCTTATATAACCCAAAGAATGACGAAGACCCTATGCTGGATCTGTTGAAGTTTGATTGGTACGTTCGTTACTTTGTGCTTGGTGTGATTCGAGGCGATGAGTTAGTTGCGGTACGTTTGAACTGTGTTGAGACCACCTTCAACCCTCCCATAACCATGAAATGCCTACAACGTGAGAGTTGCCATATTAGTAACACCGTCTCTGTTCGCATCACTTTGTGAATGTGAACTTACTACAAACCAATAACATCAAGGTTAGTGTGTTGGCGTGAGTTTCGCAGCTTTCCTGGTGGCCGTACGATGAATCGCTCCATTTTTATTATTGTAGGCCGCATTCACTATGATAAAAATGTTTTGACTATTGTAGTTGGCAAGTGTGTATGCGCTAGACCATCGTCCATTAACAATTTAAAGCGGCTTTCTTGAAAAACACCGCGAATACAGTCCCAACAAGAAACTAACTAGAGACCGTAGCGGGGTTTGGAAACAAACTGTATATTTCCAGTAATGTTTAGGGGGATGATAAGTAGTTAGTTCTATCCTAGTCCGGGACCAATAACAACAACAACCAAGAGGAAAAAGAAAAAAGCGCAAGATAGGCTACAGCCTAGTTGACGGCACTCAAAAGCGCGCCAGGCGAAGAATGCATGGAACCTTCGAGCGCATTAAACAACGCTCAAAACAGTTCGGTTTAAATGACCTTGAAGAATAGAACGGTAGAACAATCGTTAAGAAAGCGACCAGCATTCGCTGCGTGCAATTAGTCGCACGACTGAAGAAAGTGGCACTGAGTACATATCAGGCCTCCTATAGCGGGTGTGCACGGAGTCGTACGTGCGGAACAAACAAGCGGTGAAACACGGCTGCAGCCGGGATCCATACAGAAGCCACACAATCGCTGGTCACCGTACAAGCCTCCTCCCAGGAGGGTGGCGGTGGGCAACCTTCGATCATGTAACCGGAGATATCGACGTATGGGCCACCCCCTTGTGGCTTCGTTCATGACACTCCCGATGCCACGAGTACATGTATAAAAGAACTAAGATCCTTGTGCTACTGCGCCAGTCTCTGGTAAAACCAACCCAATGTGAAAATAGTATGAACTGCCGAGCTCCGTGTACGGACTGATGAATGTGACTGTTTGAACGAGAAGTTGCATACTTTCGAGGTCGCCGATTCATTACATAGGGACTATCGACGATAGCCTGCGTTCACATGAGTAATGACCGTGGTGTGGCCGGCCTCACATGAAAAGGGGACAGTCGCGAGCCCCACCGGTGTTGGTGCGTGCAGAGGCCTAATGAATGCGTGTATGTAGGACGCAGAGCAGAGGGTGGGTGGGGTTTACTATGGTAGATTTACTAGTTGGTTTACTCCACAACGATAGGATCGAAGCGTGTCAGCTGGGTGCTGACAGAGACTCGACATAAGTGGGGTAACGTGCAGGCCGTTACACTCGTAAACCAACTTTGAACAACGTGGAACCACCGGTAGGTAGCGTTCTTCCGAAGTAAGGGTTTAAACGACAGTGCTGTGGAAGGATACAAAAGAAAAAAACGTGAGCCAAAGGCCCAGTAAGACAAGCACACGACTTAAACAGTTCATAGCAAAAGTTGCGCCAACAATACGGTACCACGATGCATAATAATGCACCCCCTTCAGACTAACGCTGTTCCCAATGTTTCAAGGTCTACTCGAACCGAGCAGTGCTAGTGGTGTGACAGAGCATTGGGTGCGTGCGCAGAGGTTGCTATTAGTGTAGGCGTACATGTATCTTCTTCTAAGCCGGTAGGCTTCTACAATGCGAAGTCCCCGAAAGGTGTAAAGTGCAAGATGTACGCATGCAATCACGATAAAAACGTCTGTCGTATGTTAGAAGGTGGGAACTTGAGAGGGCTTCCGTTGAACGGTCTTCCGACGAGTTCTTCGGAGGTTCAACAAACACGTTCAAGCGCTCCAAAAATTCTGAAATGCAGACAAACATGAGGAGAGCGAACGGCCTGAAAGAAATATGTAACTAACCCGGGACGGAAGTTGAACGTATACCATATTTTGGACGGTTCGTCGATTTTCAAAAGGTTCTGCAATTTTTTCGGAACGTTTTCAGAACGACTTTTGATGCCACAGTTACGTGGGTCGAGTTTCAGTGGATATACAGTGAAAGTGTTAGAACTCAACATTAAAATCTATGAAAAAACCCATGCGATGAATGCGCATAGGTTAAAAATCGACAAATGGACTAATAACTACCAGGAATAGCTAAAACACCGAGTATCTTCAGACAGCTTATGCGAGTGGACGCCAGTTGGGTTGAGATGAAACAGTTAACGTAGGTTTGACGCCGGTAGCCTCATCCATGCAATCGTTTGGTGGTAAATGCTGTTGGTCTTGAGATATTCATGGTTTGCACAGACGTGCGCGAACAATCCTGTATGACCGAACACATTGCTTGATGTGGTGCTACAAGTTGAGCGAGCGGTGGAAATGGAAGGTGGTTGTGCGCCACAGAACAATCAGGAATGACCATACAGCGAGAACATTGATGCCAGTAGTGTTCCTCTTGCACCACCAGCATTAGGTAGTGCTTACGACTTCGCAGAGTCCGATGCCGAATCAGATGTGCCGTGGCAGAAAACTGCACTCATATGGGTGTGCGGCGGAAGTTGTCTCTGCGTCGGTCTTGTAAGTAGACAATGCATGACGCGTATAATAAAGTCGGTAACAACACCAAAACTATATGATGAACGCGTTGAAATCGAGGTTCACCGAATTACTACGCGTCTTATACGACAAGGGACCCAGTAAAACGGAACAGACTCACCAATTCGCGTTGAAAGTGAAGGTGAAAACGCGCCCAGGAAAGTGTCAGGAGGGGGTTCGACCCATCTGTAATGATTAAGCAAGATTGGAACGTTCAGATGAGAGATGCACTTTAAAAGGTTCACCAGTTTGTGATTGCCACCAAAAGGAAAGAGCCAAAGAAACTCATTACTGGGGTTCACCAGTTTGTAGGGAATAGAAACCGCAGTGCCGGAAAACAAATGATCAGCATTGGGGCTAATGAATTTGTGGTGGACATGTACGTATGCACGAGACCTTCAACCACCAACAATTTAACATGCTCTTCCTAAACAGCAACCGAAACGTAGCCCAAACATGTATCGAGCTTAAGAACGTAGTGGGATTCGGAACCAAACCATATATTTCCGGTAACGTTTGGAAATACGATAATTATTAGTTCTATCCTAATCTGGGACCAACGGTAGCAACCAACAGGAGGAAAGAAAGAAGTGCGAGGTGGGCTACAGCGAACATGGCAGCACTCAAAAGCGCGCCAAGCAGAGAGTGCATGGAAACATTCAGTGTGTTGAACAACGGTCGAAACGGTCCGGGATAAACGACGTTGATGAACGGAATAGTAAATGTAACGGACGATGGAAACTAAGTAACGTGCACGGATTTGATTTGGAGTGACTGCCACGTCAACGCCGTGCACGAGGACCCTGAGTCAACGGACAGTTAGGCAAACAAAGAGGATAGTTGCGTATAAAATATCGCTGCGTGTCGCTTAATGTATCTTAGGATAAAATCTCCGTCTGCTCTCCTGTTTGCATGGTACGCTGTTGATAGTTTAATTCAGCCGGGTGGGGCAGCTACTAGTGTGAACGCACACAATATATTCCAACATTCTTCATAGTTCAAGTGAATGAGGCTTGATCATTCATTTGCGTGGAGGCACACTGAGACGATACTCCAAGTTAAAGTGAGTCAGGTTGAAACAGCCACTAGTGTGAACGCAT
>LUCH01018179.1:0-17498 GCA_013368495.1 Paragonimus heterotremus
CAACCATGACGGTCTGGGACAAGCACAGTAGGCAGATGAGTGTTTTTGTTTGTTGTCATGTTCAAACGCATAACCCATGTCTTGGTTTCTCGATTTAATAACCTTTGTGCCATCCGCGTTATTGGTTCACAACACTAAGAACTTTGAAGCTGCCGGTGTGAATTTATTCTGTCTCCATTCCTTACGACAGACAACTGTTCTACAAGCCCTATAGTGGAACTGAGTTTCTTAAAAGTCGACCTGTCACAGAATCTGCAAAATTAGTCTGGATAGAAAGCGGTGATTTCAAGTCGATACTGGTACCAAACATACGGTGAACCAGTGGCTAGTTTGATGGCTGCTTGCTGAACATGCTTTCTGATGAACACGCCACCTTCCATGCCGGTATTTAAAACATGCTTCGCCTACTCAGGCGACGGTTCACATGTCTACTGCTTTTTATGGCCTTTGAAACGCTTCTTGTCTGGCAGATTCCCCTCCAGTGTACATATGTTTGAGGATGCGGAATAGATTTCCTAAACTACGAATCTGTCAATGGATCAGTGAATTAGTGACAGGAGTAGGAGGCATGTGCTTTGGAGGATTCCCTTTTTTAATGCGCAGAATCACATGTTCATCAACGATGGTCAGAACTATTGAAGATAAGCACAGTTTCTGAGCTAAGATGGTAATATATGAACACGAGCCTTGCAAACTGATTCAGAAAAAGGGGTGGTAACACAGTCAAGTAAAGCCTGTCAAGCCCTGCAAACAGACAATGGTCAATGAGTCATGTTCGCACTAAACTGTGTCAGGCTGGACAACCAGTTTGAGGGGAGCAACCCCTAACTTTGGTGCTATTTTCCTCACTGACCGTCAGCTGGTATGGATGGTCAGGCGATTTCAGGATCGAGAAAGCCGGTATCAAGTCACCTGTAAGCCGACAACATTCCAAATTATACGTACTCAGGGAAGGCAGTCTTTCTTCCTGAAACTTCGTTTTCTGACTTCGGCCTGCCTCGTTGATACGACGTTGCACAACCCCTAAGGATATCTTGTAATTTTGAGGAGAAGTTGGTTTGACCACAGCTCCTCTTCCAAGGTGAGGCCAAACGGAGTTGTGAAGAAGAAACCGAAAACAAAGAAGATCGAACTAACCAAACAGACGCTTGAATAATGCCAGATTGTTACTAGCTTAACTTATGTTCACATCGGGTTCCAGAAAGCCTAGCAGAGTATGCGAAAAAAAGTCCTCTAGTCCGTCTGTGAAAGAACTGTCTGTAGAGGTAAGGTATCAACCTGCTGAGTGGTGTTTTCTGAGTTGCGAATACGTATAACTTCTCACGTACTATCGGTAAACTACAGTCGACTTACTTTACGACAAGTAAACAGACTTTTCCAGTAATTATGAAGGATGATAAAATCGTTCGATTTCAGTTCAACGGTGACACATGTATATATGAAGAGAAAGGTGGGAGTAGCTATTGGGTCTCCACTTGGTCCGTCACTCGCAGACGTTATGCTATTGTTGTATCGTGAAAATAGTTTGCCAAAGTTTTCTTTGTCCTTCTGCATATGCTCTCTCACTTGCAACTGTCAGTCCGTTTACGTAGAAGAAACCATTTAGCGACCAGCAGATGAGATCCGTTATCACCTTCCAAGGTGACCTTGTGCTGATATAAAAACAATTCCATCACGAATGCTGTTGGATAGCATTTGATTAACCTGGGTCATCAACTCATAGTCCACAGAACTTTCAAAGCTATTTAGGACGTGTCCCGCGTCCACTTTTGTGAATTTGTGGCGAAGACAAAGCAGATGGCAACCAGAATATGTAACTGTTGTATACGATTCAAAGATGCCTGTGTGCCCCGCACTCGTGCTGAGATTCGAGCTGCGTTATGATTGATCGCGTCTTCAACGATCAGCGGCTCATTCGTCCACGCACTTAAGGCTGATGCTACCGTTTGTAAATATCAGATAGTATGCACTACTGACGAGCTCCAGTGATAGCGAAACCTAAGTCTAGTGCTTCTTTACGAAGGGGGCTGGCTGGAAAGTCTATCTGAATGCAAAGGCTATCATCAAATGTGAGTGTTGTTCAACTTTAAACATAGTATGTACTTTTCCTGAGTCACGTGTTCTCTCCACCGTTGCCTTTGCCTGTAAGGCTTTATGTTGATTGCACCCGAGTAGGAATGCAACACTAACCACAAGCCATGCGTCCAAAATAAGCCCGTAGTACTTTATTTGTAACTCGACTGAACTACATTCACCCGGTTAATACACCACCACGTATCGTCCACATGTCTTGTTTAAACAGAGTACGGTCGGCGGTCGAAATTTCGGAATAGCCTGTCACGGTGACCGAAGTCAAACGATGCTTGCACTTAACCATCATCACAAGTGGCTTGCACTGCACCACTTGCGGTTCTTCTCACACACCAAATGTTCACTGTAAACCCGGAGGAATGGGACCAGGAGGCGCATAAGCGCAGCCATCCAATGCTGGTTAACCAGATGGTAGGCTATTATGGCGCTAAGACCCTCAAATTTTGGGAAAATATGCTCTAATGGTAAGAGCTAGACTGGGAAGAAACATACTGAAGATACAAAGCAAGAAATAAGTCAGCATAGTACACACTCTCGAGAGGATAAGGAGAAAAAGCAAGATTAAATATCATACTGAAAAATAAACACGATAGGCATCATACAGTGCACCAACAGAGCTGGAGAAAAGAAAAATTAGAGGAGCACAGTAACCCGGTATTTTAAGAAAGGGAGCGGGAGGTTTGACAGGCGACCGTGGTCATTAGTTGGTACGAACGGAAAAATGGGCATGACTGACACGACCTACTTGAGCCTAACGAACTTGTCGTCTCTTCGCCGACGGTGTGCTACGAGTACGTTGATGGTCTACTAATCCTAAAAGGCCAGCGTATTCGCGGCCGCACACACCGTAACGCCATATAATCATGCCACCACGACCTATGAAACTGAAGGTTCCCTTGCAGACCAGGTACTTCAATTCATGACCCTGCAACGGTTGCACACCGACCCTTCGGATGCCCTTCCGGATCATACATTTTCAGACAATCCAAGTTAGGGGCTAAGTTCTTCCAATAACCAAAATCAATACTACAACGCGTAAACCTATCTGGGATCAGGGGACCCTTTTTCGTACATGAAAAATATAAAAGAATACAAACTACCATGCGGTTAGACTGTTATCCACCTAGCTGCCAGAACGACTACCATTTCATATAACCCAAATCCAGTGACCATAGTCCAAACGAATCGCTCGTAGTCTTATATACCCAGTAGGTGTGACTGAACGTATCTGTCTAATTTCTTGACTTTCAATGAGTTAATGTTTTCTTTCGGTCATTACGACATCCTTCAAAGTCAGATCTTTGATAAGCTCGGTGATAAAGATTAGTGTGGATGGCAAGCTGTCTAACCATCGCACTTCATTCAACCAAGAAAGTCAGAGTACCGAATACAGCAATCACCTTGTAGAAAGGTCTACATGAACAGAAATTTACACCACTTGTCCGGTGGGAGCAAATCATGTAATGTGCTCAGAATAAAGGCAACTTTATCTGCCACTTGAAAACTGCATGGTACACACGAATGTACGTTTGAACAACATTAAGCCAGCCTTTTGCGACTGAAAGTACCATCCCACCAACAATCATAAGATGCGGTTATTATTGAAGCTGTGAAATTGGACTACTAGTGTTGCGAGCTAAGAACGCGGATGGCACAAAGGTTATTTAATCGAGAAACCAAGACATGGGTTATGCGTTTGAACATGACAACAAACAAAAACACTCATCTGCCTACTGTGCTTGTCCCAGACCGTCATGGTTGCCACAGACGCCTATGGTCAATTTCATTATGTTCCCTTAAGCACCAAGAACTATTTCGTGCGATACGGCACTCCGATGTTTCCTCTTGTATTTTCCCTGTGGCTACTTCAGAGTCAAAATATATGCTCTGACCTAACTATTGAATGGCAGTGAGTAGTATATTACGGTCGCTCCTCCTCACTAGACTTCTAGCTGTCTCGCGTGTTCGACGGTCGGATCCCTAATCCTCTTAGTTATTTCCACGTACCGTATCGTTTAGCACTGGTCAAGAGCTGTTGTAGCTTTCGTGTAGTATACATCGGGTCTCTTTCTAATATCCGTATAGTTCACGTCTAATATTTATTGTGTATACCTGGGAACCATTAATTTAGTGCACGTTCACACTAAATTACACTCTATAGAAATGACGATCAAACAGTAAACGCCTGATGACAGAGTAGCGGAAAATCGAGCTACAGCAGGGTCTGACATAAAGTACTGATATAAAGTAAGGACTGGAACCACAGAGGATGAACGGTACTCATCAAAGTGTCCAAGGTAATTGAGGAGTATTCGAGGTGTTCTAACCATAGCTGGTGCTGTGAACCAATGAAGAGAAAGTCCTAAATAACAATGAAATGACTTGGGAGACAGCCAATCACCGGTTTCGTAGGAAGAACCAAAATATGAGCGTAGTATTAGTTATTTAAAATTGTTTGCGATCACTATGACACACGATATTATAGAAACCATAGGTTCTAATGACCAGCAGTTTCCTTAAAGATCATGGCTGCAAACATGCACTTTCGTTTCTGCTCTGAATGTATGGAGAAAGCTGTATTGAGCTCGCATCATGCCTCCTATGTCAAGTATACAAAGAAGGTTACGTTTATCCCAGACAGGTACATGATAGTAACGGAAGCTTTACGACCGATGATCACTAAACCGTGAAAGTAGTGGTCTCATCACGCGTCCAGAATTGCTTCTCATGGTAATAAATTTCGAAGTTCCTTAGATACGGTCATTGTAAGGTTGCGAAATGCATAAATTAACGCCTACGTATTTCCCCCTACTCCTCGATAAACATTTCATACTGTATACTTTGAATATAGTATTTCCGACCAGCACCTGGAGTCGTGGAGGCATAGCTCAGTGGTAGAGCATTCGACTGCAGATCGAGAGGTCCCCGGTTCGAACCCGGGTGTCTCCTGATGTTTTCTCCCGAACCAGCCGCAAGACGCTAAAAATACGTTCCACAACGGTAGCAAGTTATCCCGTAGAAGATCAGCTGAACAGTAGTTCCATAACGTACGTCGTATATAATGTATACTGTCCGGTTGTTTGTTTGCATTTCGTGTGACCGCGTTTGGCGCCAATCAATTAAACCACGCATACGGGAGATCGACGTGCATGCGAGCGAGCAGTAAAACAAAACGACAGTTCAGTACAAATGACGTATCTGTGACTAGTAACTCAGTGCACGGTGCATTAAAATGTGACGAACAACTGTTCTCGAGAATCTTTTCTCACGTCATAAGAATACAAGTGTGCTAGATGACAAAATAGGAGGCGCGAGTATCCCAACTCTCGGTAGAATACCTCATCGCGGAGGTGAGTTACGTCCAAGAGCCCACAGCGAGTGGATTGTCGTCAACACGGCGACCGGACGAGCCATCGCTCAACGAGATCGAACTAACGGACGAGATATGGATGGCAAAACGGGATGGATGATCAGATAGGGTGCGCGATTAGTCCAACACTCGGTGGAATATCTCGACACGATCGTAAAATACTATCAAAGCAGACAATAGGTACATTAGGGGCAACACGAGTAACCGGGCGAACGGTCGCCAAACGAGGCCGGATCAACGGACGAGGAAGAGCAGGCGAAAACCCCACGACAAAAGGCGTCGGTCATACATACAAACCGGGAAGAAGTACGCACAATTATTGGTCTACATGGATAACTGCCTTTTTCGAACATTCGGGAGACCGTAAAAAGTGGGTTGGCATATCCGGTTGGATTTATCCCGTCAAACTAATTTTGTGTGATGAGCTTTGCTATATTGGTGGATTTGGAGGATTACTAATCCGTTTTAAATCTGGCTACTTATTAGTAGTACAAAATATCTAATCTTATTTTTGAACTGGCATTGCTATTAAATGCTCTCATCAAATAGTAAACACGGTTGCCTCATGAACAGCGTGGCCGGAGTTCTAGTCCCGGCAATGGCGAGGATATGCACTACTGACGAGCTTTAACAAGAGCGAAACTGGAGTCTGGTGCTTCTTTTAGAACGGGGCCGACTAGAAATTCTATGGGAATGCGACAGATGCGATCAACTGTGGATGATGTTCAACTGGAAATTGGTATGTGCTAACGACTGTGGAAAACAATATGATTTCGCGGATATTTATAAACATGAGAAGTACTTGACTCTGACTTAGTTTCAGACCAACGGAACTAGAAGAAATAGTGATATGGTCTAACTATTTCTTGTCGGTGCTGGACAAAAATGGGTCAAAGTTTTGGTGTTCGAAACAACAGTTGAAAAAGTAGAAGTGAAAATTTTTTTGAATAATAAAATGATGGGTGAAAATCGTCAATAATGCAGAGGCATGCTTTGCCATCAATGAGTTGTATGACCGTAGAAAGCGGTGACCACTGAGGTATTATCGAGGCGTGAGTAAGAAACGCGCACGGAAAAGAGTGGTGCATAAGGGGATCGTTACGTCCAGGATCCTCAGAGAAGCCACACAATCGTCACTCGCTAAACCGATAAGCACGTATTAATGGTATCACATGTGTGATAAAAAGGCACACGCCAATTTGAATGATCATTATCATTTCAAATTTGATCCGTAAATGTGAGTACAATGGGTCAGGCTGTCGTTAATCCTGACATTAGTCCATTAAGTTGCAGAGTAATAAGTTAGCACGAATGCATGGTAGAAAAAACACATAAAATACAACCAAAAGAAGACGACTGAGATTCATGAAACAGAAAAGTCAACAAATATTCCAACAGTGTCAACGTTGGGGATGGTCGCGAACTGTCGGACAATAACTGGAAGATTATTAGCATATTCAATATTTCGACAATGGAACCAGATGGTGTAAAAGCAGGCAAAGATAAGTTAACCATATGTGAAATAAGTACCGGAATATCCATGTTCAACAACAGATTACTGGGGTTGCGAGAGAAAAATTTAATTCTAAAAACTAAGCTAATATTTTGTTGACTAGGACACATTCAACAGAAATTGTTAATGAACCTTAACAAGCTCTCCAAAGTCAGATGCGACGAGTTGTCCATTTAAACCTGAAGTTTTCGCAACATCAGTTGATCTTATGTGAAACCAAGTGATTCATACTATCAGCGATAGGTTTGAGTCTTTTTAGAGTGCAAAAGACTGGAAATTTCATTGGTCGGCTCAATCATTTGCTGTAGCCCTATGCATTTTAGATTAATTTTGTTGGAACCAGATTAGCTCTAGATTGGAGTAAATTAAGTATATCTTCTTTTTTGTTATGACGAGGAAATAAGAGACCACAAGTAGGCCGCATATTACGAAGTTAGCAGTTGTTCATGCGCAGATGAAGGTTATATCTAAAGGGTGACATGAGACCTCATAGCCAAACCGTCGATCAGCATAAGACATTTTCCCGCACATGTGCACGTGCTCAAACGATTAACTAATGGAGACATTTTACCGTGTCGTCCATGCTACCCTACTGGTTCTGGTAGCTATAATGAGGTACCTGCCAAATCCAGTTACCACGTTCAGTGTTTGACTTTGATTCACCCAGTACAAGGAGTGTGCATGAATTGCATTTGATGGTGGCACTCAAGTGATGTATGTTCCAACAGAGGGCTGCATGACCAGACTGTGTTATACCACTGTTCGCCTCGGCCCGAGGTTTAAATTCGATAGGTTGGTGAAATTTTCACGGTGAAATGTGTTGTAAACAAGTTATTCCGACTTGTTTTTCTTTTCCTTTCAATCAGGTTACGGTTTTCGTTTCTGAAGATTGTGCCACGATTTTCAATTTCTCGAAAAGCACAGCAGATTAAAACAAACGCAATATAACCCGTCCGGGTAGCGAAACTGTGTAGCTTCTAAAAGAGATGACTTGACCTATGCAACTGTTGTACGAATGAGGTCGAACTTTTGATCGTTACAGTGAACCAATCATTTGGAGAAATAACTCATGTTAAGTAGAACACAGTGAACTTCATCTGGTTTCTGCTAGTTTGCTAACGTGACTTGAAAAAAGTGGATTCTGCTGCTGTAACCATAAGTACTTTTAAACACGGTATGCTCGAAAAAGATTAAGAAAATCTGTGGTGATCTACGGTTATACGCAGTCTATCCAGGCAGCTGTAAGCGTCTTGATTCGGGCGGAAAATGAAGGAATACTGAAGGTTTACTCGGACCAAACTGGTTCTGTATACAATGAATTAATAAGTAACAAGAGTATACAACCCGTAACCAAGTGGAAGCTGTGCAGGAAAACTGACTTTTAGCAATTGACACCTTATAAAACAGTAGTACAATCAATTAAACTGAACGGTGCAAAAACAAACGAGTCGGCGTTCATTATTAACAAGACGTCAGGGAGGAATGAAGTTGACACTAAGTGCGTTTACACTCCCGTAGATACGTTGATTGCATATTGGATAGTGTTGACATCTCATCAGGGGTTCGAGGCCGCCGCTCTGTCGCCACACTATTTGTAAAACTTGCAAAAGTTCTGCCGAACAACGTCCTTCAACGAGGGAGCTTGTGATACTCATGACCAATAGCTCTACAATAATATGCAATATGACTTTGTTTGTTTAATAACTACATTCAAGCAAGCCTTGTCTTCTCCATGTCTGTATTTCGGTTGGTTCGATCTCGCCCAACTCTAGGTGCACCATCTGAGTACAAGATTATACCCAGTGTTTATGTCATATTCCGAAATGATGACACCACAACATACAAAAAACGTTTGCTATCGACCCCACGTGTTTCTACCTGTTCGAGATACGGCAAATTTGACATACAACCACGGATGGAACACTAAGCTCAAAGAACTAAATTAAATTGGCCTATCGAGTAGTACTGTTGCCGTGATAAATTCAACACACACTGATCTCGCGACTAGGTAGTTATGTACACAGACGTGAACTGAACTGCGGTCTAAGCCGAGCCGTGTAAAGAAGCAATTTGGTTATCATCATCTGTGTTTCAAAGGCTGACCACAACACAGGACTAACGTAAACTTTTCTCTAGAAAGCTGTTGGGATGCGAAGATTGCCGCATCACAAAGGCATTACACTTTGTGGTTTAGAAGCTATGATGATCCAGCATCGGTCCGGAGATGGATGGATCTTACGAGTAACCGATTCTCTCTACTGGTGATTTCCAGCAATTTGTGCACAAACCACACGTCCCTCAATTAGTTTGATGCGCACATGTACAGATTGTCTATCATCAACGTCTTAGGTTATTCGACCGATGATCAGCTGTCAAAACACAAACATTAACAAAAATGGCTAAGAGCATAAGATACAGTGTTGTCGTAGCAAAGTGCAACCTCAGACGAATACAAAGTTGTGTGAGTAATGTGGACCGAAATTACAGCGGTAATGAGGAGGTATAATAGACTTAATTAAAGAAAATATGCTGGCGAAGATTCCCACCTATAAATTTTCACCATTTATTTCCTCCATGGAACGTTGTTTGCCGATGGATGCTGAACTTACGAATATTTTAGAGACAACCTGATTGGACCACACCACATGGTGAGAATCATCCAATGTGAGTAACCTAACTAATTACAAATTATAATAGTGGGAATTTTTGATGCTCTCTTAGGTTTTGTGACCTGCACAAATGACCACTACAAGACCATAAGACTAGACAATAAGTGTATACTGCACTCATCCTCTTAATGAAAGTCCTCACGTGTAATCCATGTAACCATCATAAACGGATACGTCACTTGTGGCGTTGGGTTCTCGATTAAAAGGGGGTATACAACGCCCGCGTGTGTTCGATCTCAGTCTACCTATCAGGGACGTGAGGGATTCGGGCGTAAAGTGCATACAGTCTCTACGTCGTTAATAACCACTGTCTCCGTCAGTTAACAACACGACAGTTCATCCACGAGTAGTGAGGAGACCTTCAAGACTGTCACCGATAGGCAAGATAATGAAAATGTCCAGACGACGGTTGTTGGGCAACGTGCTCTGCAAGGCAGGCTGCCGCAACAGGCAATGTTTATTGTAGCCTGGCAATGACGCACCCACGGACCATGAACGCTTTGATCGTCTAGATGAATAACGTTAGCAAGTGCGCGACCATTCACACAGTAAAGTAAAGGTGCAGACGGACGCTCCGGTGACTGTCTATGCATTGCTTGCTCCCTTCGCCATCAAACAAACGAACAATGAAGGCATCTTTAAACACCTGCAGAGCTGCTTCTTGTTTAGGGATTGAGTGAGCCAACTGGGAAAGTGCATTTTTCAAAACTGGGTCACCATGCTTTAAAAGTTCTCGGAGTAACCCATCATCAACCGCCGCGTTTCATTTTCACAGTCCAGCAGTCTTCTTCACTCCTGCCGGATCTGGAGTGACAGCAAATGATTTTTCGGTAGTTCGCCCTGACCGAGTATCCACCGTCAAACAGCTAACAAAGCGAACCGACTCAGAAAGATGCCGAAGATTTTGCGCTAGATACTGATGATGCCTTCCGGTTGTGTGCACGAAACATCAGAGGCCTTAGCTACCAGCACTTCAGCAGAAGGAATAGACGTGCCAAAATTAGTTTACAACGAATCACAGAACTGTTTTGGATGGTCAGCAAGGCTGCATCAAATCACCCTGCTTTCCCCACTAGTCAGACTTCGGGAGACTGATCAGTAGGTTGATGATGAGCGCTGTGGAATGACATTTTGTCCTCATTGTTTGAATCCACCATGGACCCAAAACGCTTCATTTTTTGCATCAGACTCGGTCAAACTGAATCGCTGTCACCAAAACAGTTTGGGCATTCCTGGCATTGGGAATCAGATTTTTTTCAGTGGTTACTGCCGCGACCTGTTTCTTGAGAGAATGCCACATACCATCATGGGTAGCGGATTTGGAAACGCCATGAAGACGACCGGTGACAGTACAATGAGAAACAATCCTCGCTTTTGTGTTCTCTAGTCGTCAACTTTCATCGCTGACCGGCTGGTCTAGAGTAAACTGACTTACAAACGTGAATACACTTGGTTCTGACCAATTTAGGGTTCACAGTCCCACCAGTCCCGCACATTGCTCGCATAATACTTTGCAAGTTGCTTTGTCTTACGATCACGTAAGCAAATAATAGTGACCAACTCATAAATGGGTCTTCGTCGCTCGCATGCGGCCGGGACCAGTTGTTTATGATAGTCAGCTCATAAGTAACATATAAATGGATCAGATGGCCACCGTTCTCATTGACTGTACTAACGCCGTAAATCCAAAAATCCAACCAAACTGCTGAGTTGTGCTCCACCCGCGCTTTGAAATCGTTCGGAAGAAACAGTCGGTCACTCAGGGATGTCGGATAAATGGAGGTAGAGACCTGGTTCGTTGGACCATAAACCTCGAGTCGAGGGCTCATGCACATGATTTTGGAGCTGATACTGTGTGGTTCCGCTATCATCTAAGAACTGGTGCGGTCGGCGACTGCGAAACAGACATCGTGCTACCAACCACCTTTTGCTGGATAAGCTAACCAACAGGTGTAACTAGCGCCTGCTTCCTATGGACTTACCTTTGTCTGCAGATCTTACTTCACACAAGAAGACGACACCACTGCCGTAGCAGCTCAGTGCCATCGCAATTGGTATAACATGGCGTTCCGGTCGTTCAATACTGTTTCAGTCCAGAAAAGTACGCAAATTCCATGTCCCAACAGACGGTACCCACGGTCATGTCTCAGACTGGTATTAAGGACTCGAGCTGGAGCCTCTGATTCAACAGTCTGATACATGAAGCAGGAGGATAGAGGGTCTACTTGGGGACCCCATCCGGAGCTAATGATTCTAAAGTGGCTGGGAGCTAGGCCAGCCTCGAAACCAATAAATACAACACTGATGTATGACCTCGATTAGTGCCGTGCACAGCAGTTGTATCAAAAGTTACGTCAACCCGTGAAGCCCACCGTCGAGTGGTGGTAGCGCACAGGCAGTAGGCTACAAGTAATGATGAAGGCTTAGGGAATAATTCAAGATCGTTTCTGTGGTTTCTAAAAGTCATTTGTTCATTCAGTGTTAATTGGTGTTTTTTTTGTCTTACTGCGTCAATACTTCCTCATGGCTTGGTCTATTCACTTTATACTGAATCGGATTCTCAGGAAGCAAACGCCCTGAACGGTGCGTGTGTGGTTCCTTGTATAGTCCATCATAAACATCGGGACCAGCTATGTCCTACCGTATTTACCAGCAACTTGATCTGATGATGTATTGAAAAGAGACTAACGTCGCCGGTGTCTTTCGTGGTGTTTTCGCGAAAATGAAGCAAGTTAGCTAATGAAATATGATTGGTTGAAGTTTAGATATACAGGTTATTATAAATTGCTACAAACTCCACCCACCATTGATCAAAGCATACACATTCAGATAGAGCGGAGTACAAATTCAAGTCCAGAGGAGAAAATGCACCAATAATGAGCTCTAATACGGACGAAAACCGGGTCTTACGCATCTTTTCGAAGTGGGTTAACCCAAAAACATATCTGGTTGCATAAGCCATGAGCGAACGTGGCCAGCGTTTAGTTTGTACTAGTAAAATGTGTCCCACAGAACAACCATAAATGCACTTAGTGGTCTCGCAGTTTTGTTGCAGGGTACGTGCGAACTGTTGGGTTGACAGATGACGACACACATACGTTCCCACTATCAACAGCACGATATACAAACGGATTATCAGCAAGAACCTCAAAACGAAATGCCGAGCATGAACGCCCGTCTAATATACAGAACCGAGCTTCCTTGGACAATTGATCGATGGTCTGGCATCTAATCGAGCAAAGAAAAACTCGTACGGAGCGAGATCCTCCATTAGAACAACATAAATAAATGCGAGGTGAGAAAAATCATTTTTAAACATATGAACTGCTGTACAATGTGACGTGTATGTGTTGCCCGTTCGTCTGATGCGAAGAAATCCGCCCTAGGAAGGGAAGACGATCATTCTGCAACCGGTCGTGCGGACAGTAACAAGTCTAATTCTTCAAGCGGCGTGCGCAAACGCAGCTCACGTTCGGACAATAAATCTACGACCTCTTCGACATCTTCTGGACAATAGCGGACCAAATCAGTGTAGAGTACCTGTTTGAAATGGAAACAGCACAGTAGAATAGAGCCGATTAAAATAAACGCTGCGTCCTATATATCGACGGCTACTTAGAGCAGTTCAACGTAAGTAGGAAAGTAATACAGAAATCTCTCAATAAGGAGCACGTTTTGGAGAGAGCAAATGTTTCTCCGGTGGTGATGTCTCTAAATGAGCGAATCATTCTATTCATACCCGATTCGACAGAAGTGAGTGCAACACAGTGAATAAGCCATCGTTACTCCTTCGGGTCTGTTAGAAACGATATACACTAGGGCCCCGTCATGAGTATCCGTAGCATCTTGAAGCAATACAAGCCAGTCAAAGGGAAGTACATTATAAAGTAACAGCAGTTCGCAGTATGGTGTGACAACCATACAATTATCACACAGTGATCGAGTATCATATGCTCAGACAAACAAACAAAAATGCCGAAATGAGATTCTGGCTTCAATATCCAGAAGACGCGGTTGTTAAATCGTCAGAAGATTCGAATTATGCGTTCAGGTAGCCTAGTCTTAAGCACAGTCTGGGTTGGATATATATATATATATATATATATATATATATATATATATATATATATATATATATATATATATATATATATACTGTTATCTAACTTGGTTTTACAGATACAATAATGAACAATTTAAATATACAGTAACTTACGACCGGGTTTACAACAGCGGAAGCGTGACAAATAGCACAGTTAATCCCAGCGGTAAAATATGTAGTACATTACTGTTATACATATAAACAAATGTGGTAGATTGTAGTAGGAATTAAAATACAAGTGATGAATTCGGATACAGTTCATTTGTTTGCGGCCAATATAGAGTTTACGAAAATGAACTAAATGTTGACATATCAAACGGTTGTGAGCAAGAGCAAGTGATACAGTCAGACGAGTCACGTCAAACATGTGAGTAGAGTAACGTTAAATGTGATATTGGGTGTCACAGCGATCATGCAACAATACGATTGCATGCGAGCGGGGATAGTGTTAAGCTGCCAAGGTCCAAACAATAACCAAATATTGGGCGTTTGGAGGGATTAGCTATCGATTAGGAAAAGAGTCCGTATTTTACTGCGATGATATGAGAGAAAAGATATTACAAAGGATATGATTTAGTCAGGTACTGTTTTAAGGAGCTCCAGAAAGTTTATCCAGAGTGGTACCCTTTTTCTCGTTTTCCGGCGGAGGGGTCATTAGTTCATGTTGCAAATAGGCCAACCAAGTCCGCATACTAAGGTTCGAAAACAAAATCTCTGATAGTCTCCGAACAATCACACGTCCCAGTGATCACCTGGCGACCTTGATTTAGCATGATTGATGGAATACAGTTGTTAGTCAGAAAACGTTGGACTAGATCTCTTAATCGAACAAAGATCAGATTTAAGTTTGCCAGAGCAACGTGTGAAGATTGTTCAAAAAAAGGTCTGAATAAGTTAGTGATCTACCTTAAGGATAATGTGTGGTCAAGAGGGGTTTGGTCGGACAAGACTGTAAAACTGAATCTTCTTGGAAGTGATGAGCTCGGTGTAAGTCCCAAAAAGCGTTTCGTGCATGATCCTGGGAAGTGGGTTGTTTCTTTGATAGAGCAACCTAATGTAAAAAAATTTGTATATTGTTTCCTGGACGGGAATGGTGCATTTTCAGAAATTTATTCTTGAGAGAGGTCAGTGTGGTTACCGGAACCAGCCTATACGAAGCAATGTTCAAATCAATAACAAGTGAGACTCAGCAATGGATGCTGAGTCTAAGTGAGTATGCGGAGGTGTATCGAACAGATAAACCGAAGTGCGGAATTCTACGAACAATCTGCCACTAAAAACGGAGACTGCTGCGGTGAGGTTCCTCCCGTCGCCGACAGCCAACGCTGTACAGTTATTTGACTGACCTACATAAGCCTATCGGTCAACTGATTTGTCGTTAACAGTCCCAATATTTAGAAGCAAAACGGTTCCGTCTCCTGACTGGTTTATGCTTCTTCGATCTTGAAATGTGAGGGAGAAATCGGTACACGTTTCGTGATCGCTTATTCCGAGCATTTGGTCGGGTTATAACAGTTAGCGATAGGGAAAACTCACAAGAGGAGACTGTAATAGAGGTATGCGTTAACATGTAAAGGAAGATCTGGCACACTACAGCACGACTCCCGGTAGCACATGTAACTCATCACGCCTACACAAACCGTGTTCATGACATTCTGGTTAGTTGGTCGCTGGCTCATCTTGCCATTGCAAATTGTAAATTGGTGGTTCGTAGGAGCACCGGCTCAACCCAGCTGCAAACAGTTTCCCCGTTTTAATAAGCAATGAGAGGAAGAGTCACAACACTGCGGCAAACAAACCCGGACCGGATACCAAAACGGGCGGGACGTTTTTTAGCAGGTGCTGAATCCGCACCCGTAATCCACATCAAAGGAGACGTTATGGTGGATAAACATGCAGACTTCCGCCAGATTTGTCTATGGACAGTAATTTGTTAGCTCACATAGCCAAGGCTATCGTTGCTTTCAGACGTTTTCAAAGGCATGACTGAAAGAACCGCAGCATAAAAACGGAAACCAAGCAGTGTGTAACGGTGCTATTCACGTTGTTGGACTGCGATGATACCTGAATGCCGCATAAACAGAATATGCGGTATTCCAGCGGCTTCCTGTCGCAATGTCTAAGCCGCATCATAGCCATTCGAGCACGGTTCCAAACGCCGATGTCCTTTGCCGTACGAAAGTGGGTGAGATTGAACCCCTGTTAACTACTGACAAGTTTAGTTGGCTGAGGTACGTCCGTCGGATGACTGACGAACGTATGCCGGATCAGCTGCATTATGGGTAAGCGAGGTGTTGATGACCAGAATTTAATCACGGAAGCTGCATTGTAATACCGACCTTACGTAATGAGAGGAGGCAATCATGAACCGCACCTCATGCAGAAATACAATCCGGACGGCGGTTGTGCGTCGTGGTGAATTGACCACAGCACTGCGACGGATGAGGTGACAACTTCGGATTGGTAAGTCATCAAACTAACTCATAGCGCATTATCAGTAGAGAGATGACCAGCGCATAAGACGAAAATAACATGGCTTGACAATATATTGATAGTTTTTCATCCACATCCACCGACATCCCCCGCCTTATGGTAGACCATTGGCTATCATTTTCAGAAACGTGGATCAAGGCGGCTTGCCGCCTATCCTCTTCTCTTTTGATGGTATACTGCATACCGAAAGTTTCGTCTGGTTTTTAAGTCCAAGTTATTTGTTGCACAGGACACATTAACATACACTCCCAAGTTGGAATTCAACATGCCCTGTGTCTTCAATTTCTTTATTTCAAGTTATTCATGAGGCCCCCTAGTTTTGCTTGGTTCTGACCGACATGAGTTCAACTTTCATTCAGCTTATCGCCTGGCTGGCTAGAACTGGCCAGTAAGACCACAAAGACCTCCCACCATACATCATTATCACAGACAGCAATACACCAGTGGTTCTCAGTGATTCTTAAATGTCACACAACCATGAAAGAAAGCAAACATTGTGCAGAAAGAGAGAAGAGAAAGAAACAGTCGGGAAGGGATCTAACAGCGAGAGAAAATAGCTACGTTTATATTCGAATATTCGCAATCAAGGTGCCTACACCTATCAAACAAACAACCGAGCTGTAAAGAAAAGTAAGGCGTCATCAGCAACCCAGCTTCCTCACGACTTTTACTGCCCCGCATCATTAAGTGCACTCAATTCACAGACAACTCGGTCACACAACGACAACATTCATGCCACTGAACCCGGTCAGTTGCCATTTGACCCAACGTCTCAAGCCACCGACTCTGGAGGTCACTGGTCCCCAACCTGAGAGAGGAGCCGCACAAACCCCTTCATTTCTCTACGCCGGATCATCATCTGTTTGTTGCGTACCCTACGTCAGTCAGATGCAGCGTCGGCAGTGTTCGATGTGGCAGACAACTAACTGACATCCTTACTACATGACCTAACCATCTAAGTCTGTCCAAATGTAAGGAGTGAACCAAAGAATTCGTTTGACAATCATTACTAAAGACCCGCTTCCTGACCTCCTTGTTGATTACTTGCTGATACCACCCGATAGGAGCGACTGAACGCAGACATCGGTGGTCAAATACCTGAAGACGGTTCAGGTCTTCCAATCCGAGCGGCCATGTTTCGCTGCCGTAAAGTAATACAGCCCTTACTATCACCTTATATACGCGACTTTTAAGCATCAGGGAAATACCTCTCTATCGTCAGAGGTGTCCCAGATTAGCGAATAATGCTCTTGCCTTAGA
>LUCH01018180.1:0-17587 GCA_013368495.1 Paragonimus heterotremus
TCAGTCTTGAAGAAAAACCAACGGTCCCCAATTTGAGGATCAGCAATCGGTGCTTCACGGAATCGAATGCCCTTCTGAATTCAAAGTAGCAAACCCCAACTTCCTTTCCTACATCAAGCCTCTCTGTCATCTCTTAGTAGAAGCTAATCAGGCTAGTGAAACAGAACCTATGTTCCACAAATCTATGTTGGCCTGCAGAGAGGAGACTATTTTCTGTAATTTCTCTCACAATCCTACGTTTAACAATTCTTCTCTGCAGTTTCTTGACATCTTTGAGAGAGTTACTGGTCGGCGGTTGCCCACCTCCTGCCTGTTACCCACTTATGGATGGATTCCACGCCTGCCGTTCTCCATCGTCTGGGGTGATATTCTGTAGGGTAAGATTAAACAACACGGTGAAAGGCTTCTGTAAAACATCACTGAGAGGTCTCAGTTTCACTAAATTGATACGGTCCCACCCTAGCGACTTATTCACATCTGGTTTATCCAATCTATCTTTAACTTCCTTCTCTGATATTTAACTTCCTACATCACTGGCCCTCTTGCAGTCCCTGTGCTGAGCCACACTGTAGTAGTTCCAGAGTCAGGAATATGTACCGCCTCAGAAAAATGGCGGTAAACCTCCGCTTTTTACAGTGGTGCTTCGATAGCATTGCATTCAGTGTCAATAATGCTATTCACTCCTCACCCAATAGCCCCTTTGACCTAGACATAGCTAAAGAAGGCTTTAATGTTTTTATGATGGTCCTCTGCCAGACCCATTTCGAACCTTTTCCTGCATTCATTTTGTACTTCAGAATATCTTTTTCTAGCGGTCTTATATTGACAAAAGCCTGTGTACCCCCAGATTGCTTGTGTACAGCCCATGCTTTCCATTTGCGTCTCGGTGCATTCTTGACCCTACTCTTCCGCCTCAGAGGCTTGTCTTTATTTCTTCTACGTCTCGGTGGTGCATGCATGTCAGCTAGGTGCATAATATTATCTTTAATTATAGCTCAGGCTTCGTTGACATCGTTGGTACCATAACAATCTATGTAACTCAAATGTTTCGCATCCGACGTCTGAACTTCCATCGATTCGACGGTTCCCAATAAATTTATGGGTTAGATTCAGGGGGTCCAAAGTACGTGGATCCAGCCGGTTTGTCCCGTTCGGTTTCAGGCTGGCGTCCGTTCATCTAAAAGGCAGTCGTTAAAAACAGGGTGTGGCGCCGCTCTTGGAGATTGCAGTAAATTACGGGAACAGAGTAAGATTGTAATGACCTTGAGACAATCTCGGTCCGCCTATTGTACGATGTGCACTTTTTTCGAAATCCCAGTCCACGTTTTACATAGGATAACAAAGATTCTTGTCTATCATTTGTTTGCAATTTTTTGGCTTGCGTGTGTCAACGGCCTCACACATACCTCCGGTTTATTCGCGCATCCGATAGCAGGATTCTCGACCATCCTAACCATCTTAGTTTATCGGTGACGTTTAGCGCTGGTTGAAACCTACCGTAAATATCGTATAACATGCATTCGGTCTTCCTAAATTTTCGTGTTTTATCGTCTTCGACGGCCATGAGCAGCTCAGGTCTTCCCGAACCGGGACACCTGATAGATACTGTTCCAGAGAGGCCTGAAAACCGGATTCTAACCTTCAGTACGCGACCGATGTCCACAATATTTCGGGTGTTGCGAACTCATTCGCAGGTGCTATCTGGAGCATCAGTGTTACGATGAGCATGGCAGAAAATTCAGTCGCTCCGGCAGAGAGCAAGACGGTGCAGGGCAGAAAGTCTGCCGGTTCGGTTCCCCAAACTTTAATGCATGCCCATGAATTGATCCAAAGAGATAATCACTTCTGACAGATCGAAAGACAGCATCTGATCGGCTATTGCATTGGCTTTCCGGCGCCAGATTTTTGATACGTTACATAATGTGTCTCACCTGAGCATCCGCTTGACAATCGGAACGGTCACCGAGCGCTTTGTCAGGCGCAATGTCAGTTGCGATATACACACATGAGCTTAATCGCGCGTGCACTGCCAGCAGTCTAAACATCACCGTCACGCGCACGCCCCCTTCCGGAATCTTTCCGTGCCCGCTGAGCGTTTACACCATGTGCTTGTTGGTCTGGTGAGGCGTACGCCACCAGTGTGTATACCCAAACATACGTTAATGGGTTTGCAAGTCAGCCAAAAGCCGAGACAGCCCAAAACTGCTCATCAGAAGCAGTCGCATTGGCATTCGTGGAACATTGGGTTGTCCAGGTTCGTTGTGCGGCAATGCTAATCACTGACCTTTGGCCATATTTTGACTCAACGACTGTGTCACTTCACAACGCACTATGATCGAACTAAACCCACACAACAGCTCACCATCCGACAGATAATGGGTTAAGTTAAACGTTCGCATTGGTAACTGAAAAGTTCTCTATTCGCTAGCAACGACCCTTGGTGGCACGGATTTCCGCCACTCGCCTCGTTAGGTATCCGAATCATGTTGAAGACCAACCCACATACCACCACCCTCAGTTAGTGTATGAATGCTTCATACGATTACCCTGACAGATGATTGCTGCGCGCACCACGGAACTCAGCGTTCTTGCGGGATAGGACGGGCGGTTGGCTCAACACACGAAACGAAGCCGCCTGATGTCACCAAAAAAAGACGACGTCAGTGCACGTCCACCATGGCACCTCAACATTTTCTCACGTTCTGACCTTCGTGGTTGCCCCTCGATGACACTGGCAGCCGCAGTACACACGCCCAATCCGTGTGCTCACATGCTATGATAAAATTTAGTGTTAGAGCGCAAAACTAAACGCCAGGCTGCCTCTATCGATGTACTGACGACACCTTTTACTGAAGCACCTGATGTGGGGACTTACTGGCGGCCAGCAACTCCCTCCCCGGTAAATACTTTGCCCAACGTCTGTATAGAGTCAGTTGTGGATGCTGCCTCGTCAAACTCGACGACATTAAATCTCCAGAACAGTCGTGCTCGGGAGTTGTGGGGGGCAGTGGGATTCGCAGACTACGTGGAACTATGTCGCCTCTTACGTTTTTGTTACACTTTCTTAAGTAGTTGATTCTAGATGACTTTACCCACAGTGGATTCTGTATACGAGCAGCTTTATTCAAAAAGAGCCACATCCTTTGGAAAAAATGTAAGGAAAAGCCTGGCGAGGTTATCGTTTTCCATCATTGCGAGTCAACCATTCAACATCTGCGTGACGCGCTTAGATCGTGCACCGTGAGGGCCGTCCACGATGGAAGCACTGAAGACTACAATCTTATTAGTTCGATTACAGCTAGCCTGTTTTCAGTCCTTCCGTTCATACATGGTAAGTAACTTCTCAAACAATCCATCTCTGATCATTACTGATGGTCATTATTACCGCTTCCACCGGCCTTGGACACGAGCTGCGCTGCAGAAGTGAATTGGACCAATCATGCATGTGTAAACGATTTCGGCCAACTGAACCACTACTACACTGTCGAAGCCGACTCTGGTTCTCTTCTATGGAGAGCTCCGTAACGGTCCTACTTGGCTCTTGTTGATTGCCACTTGTACTCTTTTCTGTTTCGAATTTTTTTATGCGCTCAGACGTTTGGTTGAACGAGTACGGACATCGACGGGTATCCCCGCGCTCTTGTCATCGGCTGCTATATTATCGTTCCGTCCAATTGTCCGCAATCCCGCACGTTAACTTCCCACATTTACAAGATACTCGGCGTTTACTCTGCGTTATTTTCAAGCGGCTATCGGTTGATCCTATACAGTACATGAGCCGAGACGGAAAATGATGATCGAACCGATCTTTGAAACCGGAGACAGAATTAGTAAACATTGCATGCTTTGTAAGAACATTCCATCCCTAGCGGGCACTCAGTGAGGAAAAGCCATGCATATACTCCAGTCGGCCATGCCGTATCCGAAATTCAAGAGGTTGCTAACTCAGATTGATCGTTCTGGCCATACTTGACACCGATTTGCACGGATGGTCAAGATTTTCGGTATGCAAAAGTGTGAGGATCTTGTGGCCTCTAATCTGACACAAATGGGGTGACTAACTGTTCAGTTTCTTACGTCGGGCGTTACATGGTTGAGCTCATAACCCATGAACGGCCCTGGTGGCACGCCCTTGAAAACTTTTGGGGAGAAATTCGTCCGTCTGGAAATACGGAGGCCAAATAGCGGATGCATTTTCAAGATGCGACAGAATACCGGTTAGGCCAATAGTCGTCAGCGAAACCGACAGTGACCTCTGGTAGCTTATCTAGCACTACCAATGTTTACTGCTGTCACAAGTCCACCACTAGGTGACGGGAGTTCATCATGCGTGTTCTCTGTGACATCACACTTCTTTGACATGGTCATTTTTGAGCCCCTAAAGAAGTTTTAACCAAAGCGTTCATCTTGGTTCAAGGAATCCGGTCTCGTTGTCTGGTCTAACGCACTCAAGTCGCGTTCATTGGCGACTCATTGGGTGTCACCTGCATTTGATTCAATGATAATAAGTGATAGGAAAGTGTCAGCGTGGTGGTATGGGATAGTGGAATTATAGAAAGCTGACCTAGTGAAGGAGGTTTGTACGGCATGCTGTTCGCCGGAAAAGAAAAATGTTGAAATGGATGCGTCCTGCTCACATGCAAGTTGCCGGCTTAATTATTGCGGGTTGCGCTTAGATGGACATCCATGGAGAAATGGGTGTTCATATTGAAAGTAATGGCAAGGGTGTGGTGAACAGCACCAGGTGTCACAATGTGACTCTGGCTGAGCCCTACAGTGGTAGGTGCATCATGTGAACAGTTGCTATGAACAGGCAGCGGCCTAAAATTTGGGGTTAGCAGCAAACTTGTTCTTTTATTTGCTAGTTGCGGACTTGAGATTTCGTGTCTTTTATGGAGGATTGTTTTACATTCCGATGTCAAAACGTACGACTGGGACGTCTGTAAGATTATGTTTTGAGAAGGACCTAGCCTCATGGGTGCTCAACTGTCGACCGGCTTTTGGGTTCTCTCGAGATATGTTTAACTTTAGGGCATCGGTATGCGTTTTAGTAGTAGACAGGCGGGGTGTTATCTTATTTGATGTGGTTGCGACGCGGGGAGGATGAAAGCTTAATCCGCCTTTTTTGTTCAGCACACTTCTTTACCTGGTTGAGTTCGCCGCTCACTGCCTTTATCGAGGTTGCCCCTATGCTATGCACTCCATTGAGATTGTTCAGGTTAGGTGCCAGATCAACAAACTCACCGAAGTTGTCACCTACTATTAAGGCGCTGGCAGTTTCGGAGTCATCGTCAATTGATGCAAGCTTGGCGCAGCAAACTGAGGCTACACGATTGCCAGGTTTTGCCGGCTGAGCGATTTTGGCTTCCTCTACATAATTCTTACCATTTCAGACGATTGTTTCGACGCAATAACATCTGGGCACTGGATAAACTATCTTGCGACCGCTTACTATGGGATTCGAATGAAGAGGAAAAGAAAACCTATTTTCTTTCGAAGGGGTATACTAACGTAAATGACTGATGCGGCTTATCTGCGCCAATAAATACGTCGGCATTCTGCAAGTAACGCATTCATTGCGCAACCTCTGTTGTCGTCGTGCTTATGAGCGAGACAGTGCCCCGAATATTAACCATATTCGAACTTCCAAGTATACTGAGGAAAAAGTATGTTCCTTCAGTAAATTTAGTGTAACACACTGCCTGATGTTGCACGATCCCAGCTTCCATTATTAGCACATCTTAGAATAAATTCTCTAACAGGTTGTATACAAGAAAAAGCCGCCCTTTGCTTGAGGGGTGGTGGTGAAAGCCGTCCGTGCCTTTTCACAACAAGTGACAACAGATCGTATAAAGGAGCCAGGCTAAATTCTAGGTTTAAAACCTATGCATCCAACTTTGGGGCTCGAACAGGTGGTTTTGACGTTATCGTCTAAGGAGTGGTTTCCAGCTATTCAGTGACTCACCAGTTAAATTATGGGTTTTATGCAACCGACTCAGATTGCGCGGGTCCAGTCGGTCTGTCTCGTTTGGCTCCAAACTAGCGCCTGATAAGCTGATAATCAGTCATTAAAAATAGGGTGTAGCACCGCTCTAGGAGATTACAGTGAATAACAGGTACAAAGTAAGATCACTAGTCCGCTTTAAGCGAATAAGAACCTATCATTATCTCCAGGCGATTTGTAATAGTGAACCAGACCAAATCAAAAGAAGGCTGCCCTACTGATTTATAATCCTAAAAGCAATGAACTGTTGCCAAGGGAAGGTAACTGGACGGTGCCTGTAGAGCCAGCTAGCAGGCCCTCGTCGGCCGCCATTGTCTGTTATGATAAAGAATTATCACACTATTCTGCTAGACATACCCTGGAAAAAGTGTGTGTGAGTAGTAGACAACCGCGAAGTCGTAGAACCTCAGGTGGAAGCAGATAAAGAAATTCAAGTCGAGACTCACACGCAACATTTCTTAAGCTAGCTGGACACGTTAAACTGTGAAAGTCCTTCTTCAGGCAGGCATCCACGACCTGATTATCATCCTCGAGTGACGGCCTTATATAAACTCTGCAAAGCAATGCTTGAGCATGCCGGGAAAAGTGCGTCCATCATCGTAAGGGTGTCAAATCCTTTTTTCCCGCCACCTCCTAGCGATAAGCGAAGGAGGAGTCAGGCAACAGCCAAATGTCCAGATCTTTCGTCAGATCGTTTTCTGGAACGTCAACTACGCTGAACGCTTCAAGAATCGTGAAGACATTGCTGGAGTCTCCACCGAACAATATGTGCATATCATTTTTATCCGATGGAAGGCTCTAATCGTCCGACCGGCTCCTGATCGCATCAAACTCGGTCTGTAGTGCACCGGGATATCTGGCATCGCAGATTTGTGGATCATCAGCGTATTAGAAAGTGCTGGTGGACAATTATTCCCAAAAGTCATTGATATGCATAAGAAACAAAGGAGAATCTAGCAATGGCACTTGAGGGACCCCTGCGGAAGGCGGGTAGGGAGACCAAAGGTTTGTTCCAGTTTCAACTCAAAAAGCTTTATTATCTATGAGGGGTATAATACTACGAGGGACCTCGCCGTAGGTACCACTGCGTACCTGAGAGAACCGTGTGGGGTATAGCCAAAAGCCTTGACAAAATCAAAGAATATGACGTTTGAGGCTTGGCCATTGTCTTTTACCTCCGTCGAATTTTCCATGAAGATTAGCATATTTGTTATACATGGTCGTTTGGAAAGTAAACCACGTTGAGTGAGGGGAAATAATATTATCTCAGATGTGTCCTGGGATGTCGTGCCTTATAAGCGCCTCATTATCTTGCATGGATTGCCAGTAAGAGTGAATGGCCGATAGCTAGCAAAAGAGTGCCGGTCACCGCCTTTAGAGCCGGGTGTGACCGTAGCTTCTTTCCATGAGTTAAGGAGAATGCCAGTCCAGACTAGCGGCTGCTTCTTTGAGAATCCTGGAATAAACCATGTGTGGACCCACTGCACTGTATGACTCAGCATTGTATGACAGATCTTCAGCATCTGTTGTAGAACACTCAGCGGTAAGAGGTGGCTGCCGAAAGCTCTGCGGTGGTTGAGTAGGGTGCCAGGTTCGGCGGTGAAAGTTATAGATTGCTGAGTATTACTCCTTAAATAACTCGGCCATGACTGGTGGGTTCGATGAAGTCTCTACCAGGAGGCCCTCATTCGTGGTGACTAAGTCCAGCAAAGAGGGAATCTGTCCAAAACGATGTCGCGTCGGTTCGCTATGTTGTGTCCACGCTGTCCTCCGAATCAGCGTCCATAAGCAAGTCAACATTCCGCTTCCACAGTCCTGATGTGGCACCACTCACCAATTTATCTTGGTCTATAAAGTCACCCATACTAAGTGTCTGGGAAAGACGCTTTACTCCTGTAAAGTCTCATGGGGTTGCGAAGAGACATTTGTCCGCCAAAGTGCTGCACGAACAGGAACGATTGACCACCCTCACTAGGGTTGAATCTTGGCCAAGCAGCGCTAGTCGACGTCAGACGGTGCCACATTTACCGGAGGAGTAGAATTTTTGATAGCTGTTGGCTCAGGGAGATTCTAACCAAGGAAATTCGCAGAGGTCCTCATTCCCTCGAACCCATTCATGTTCGTGAAGTGAATATTGGGAGACATTCGATTTTTGTTGTTGATGTCACCTGTGTGCCGAATCTCTTTCAAAGCAGAGATGAGTGGTTAGATGTTGCAAACTAACTGCTTGATTTGGAGTAATTTTCCGAAAAGACAGGTAATTTGTACACTCACAATTAAAGGCTATTGTTTCGTATTTTGAAGTAAGAGAAAAAATAGTACAAGCTTGAGAGATCAGACCCAAGTTTGAGAAGGAGACTATGGGCAGCGGTCTGGCTGGACTGGGTTAGTTTTACCTGACTATTCTGGCGGCCCTCCATTGTGGCTGCGAACGTATCATTGTTGCCTGTGTGTACGTCATTGGTTATACCCCCTCACTTGCGGACAGCTATCCACGGGCCCGCTTTTCAGATTGGCGTTTGTAGACCTCAACGTTACTGTTTTTCTAAGCACTGCCTCAGGGCTGACCATGGCAACTGAGGTTGCCAGAGAGTAAATCGACGTTTCGGTTGATTTGACGCGCAGCCCGCTCACTAACATGGAAAATGTGGGCGCCAAGACTAAATAAGCTTGTGAGATCGGTGAAGAGGTTTTGAGATAGCGGTCTTGCTAAACCACTTCTTTGAGAGCTATCTAGTTCACTATTATCACAGCTCCCTTTATGTGTCCATTTGAGAAGGCAGTTACTCCATTAAAGACTGCAACACCAGGGACGGTGAGGGCTATGCACTAATTAAAGGACTGCAAATTCAACTTCGTTTCCGTCATCGTTGGTTGGCACTCATTCATCCTACCCACAGTGGAAGAAATAAAGGAAGACGAGGGACTCCGACAAGCCTCACATTTACAGTCGCGGGCTTTTTGCGCTGGCTCAGTCCTTGTGACGCATACATGGTCAGCTGGGGCAAAGTGGTGCTTTGGATGTCGTTAAACCTACAGTTCATGCAGGTAAGTGGGAAAGTTGGATGAACTAGTTGCTCGTAGTGGTCATGGCTGAGGCCAGCATACTTGTAATAGTACCGCTTCTGACACTGATAGTACCGCACACCGTTTTTTATGAGTGTTTTTGGCCTACAACGACCACCAACGTTCCCTTCATCGGTGAATGTCTGCTGAGTTCGAAAACTACCAGATCTGACGCCAGTCATTCTCAATAAAGACAAAGAATACGAGGCGGATGGTGAGCTTTCAGTTATTCGGAATACGCACACTATGAAACGTAAGTTATAAAGTTTGTAGTAGATTGATGCGCTGTTCGATAAGAAGTAGCCGTTATCTTGTATAGTTTATGATGCACAGGTCACCATTATGGCGGAAACATGAATAAGCAACGATGGCGGGGAAATCGTAATCAACTTCCGATTTTTCCACACACTGTTACCATGCAAGTTGTATCTCGTTCTTGCTGTTGTACACATCTGGTTTTCGGTCGTTTTAAGTTCATGTAGTTTGCTTTCGCTGCGTAAGTGTAGTTTGGTCTGTTCGGCCATTATAAGTTTCCTTATATGTTCACGGTGACTTCAATTTCGTGTTTTCCAACTTTCCTACTGAATAAACTGAAGCCCAATTGTCGGGGCTTTATTTGCATGGATTATGAAGTGATGTTGTGGCTGGATAGAAGTTTTCTACTTGTTATTGTTCCCTTTCTAGGTGGTACGGCGCGACTATCAGGACATGGGTAGTCTTAATCTGAGCAGGACATTTACGAGGTTGTTTGATATCTGCATAAATACAAAGCTGATAGGCTAACACATGCGGTATAATCGTATCGCTATGCACAAATAGAATGTTCAACATTGAACGCTGAAAGGGTTGCACAACGTGACACGCATAGTGGAACTTGCCTAACACGGCATACACAGGGACGGACAAGAATCCAACAAACGAAACATAGATAGACGCCCCACAAAACTCTGGGCATACTAAATTTGGTCATTTTTCTGCAGTTTGCTTTTTGTCATATAAAATTAATCGGCAGAGAAAAGACTAAAATTGTCTGAGATTTTCCGTGGATATATGCCCAATCTCACCCTGAACATCTCGTGGGTCAAGGGTGAAATGGCACTGTTTAACTAGAGCTCCATTCGGGCGGCGAACGAATAGGGCCAACAAAACCTGCGGTTGAGTTGATCTTATGGGTAGAACTTATTCATTTCCACGTTTGTGTGTTCAGATCCAAGTTGAGCAGAAGAGCAAAGGTGTGTTGCGCCAGTTTTGATCCTGCCAACGAGTATGACCGTCGTACTTGTCCACCAAAACTCTAAGTTAAACGGTGTTAAGCGTCCGAATCCTTTCTTATAACTCAGGTGCTTGAGGCCTGTTACTCACCGCATTGTGCGACACTCAACTTATTTAGGCGGCAGAATATCCTTTATGGAGATATGGAAAGCCTAATTAAACCTTTACTCTTAGGAAACGAGGGTGGAAGCAGCGAAAGCAAGCATTCCTGTTATGAGACAGCCTAGATTGCGATTGATTAACTTATGTACGATGGTGGCCTCGCGTGAAACGACTTCGTATTCCACAGAGAGACGTCGTTCATTAACGAAAATAAACCTCACCTCTCTCTCTCATTCCAACACATACTGGGTCACCAGTACCAAAGAGACAAGCTGTCGCATGTCTGCAACAAAGCCTGAGTAGGTTACGTTTCGCCGCACAAAGTGGCAGTTCATTTGACTGCCACAGTTGTGTGGAGTTTTGAAACCCTCCGTTGGCCATGCTCGACGGTTGAGTCTGGGATGGTTACCAATCTTGATAACGCCCGTGTGAAACAGTGCGCCTGAAGACACAAATGGTGGCGTTTTTCAGCTTGTATGAAGAACAGCAGTGGTGCTATGTCGGGCCCTTGCACTGCCTTGTAACAGGCGATTTGGAATGTAGAGTAAGTGCCGCTAGCGTAGACGATGAAGTGCGGGTCTGCCTGGGTAAGCCCACAGTCGATTGAACGGATCCCCACATTGCCATACTAGTGCAGGCTGACACGCGTTTTACAGTGTTTCACGTTACCGATAGCTTTTGAGATTGCCAACTTATTCTTCACTTGGTCTCTGCTGCCAACAGCTCCAACTGAGTGCTCATGATCATCCCTTACTTCGGTAACAAGCAGCGGACTACGATGGCAACCGCCATTTTGTGAGATACTTACTCTTCACCTCATGGGTGGCTGTCGGATGGAGTTGTGAGCGGAAATTTCAACTTTGTTTGGGCAGGCACTGATAATGGAAGATCATGTGTAATTAGATGCACAGTAGGAACACCACCTTTGTGGTGCGGTACTACTTCATATTGCCACCCGTCAGTGGGTTGTTTATAATCTTTGGAATAATTTTACAGGGAGAACTAATGATATGAGCCGGGGTATCTTACAGTTTCATCAGGTTTGGTGACACGATTTCTAAACCCGGGTTTAAGCATCTTCCGTTTGGCTTAAACAGCGAAAACAGTAAACATTTGTCTAGTTGGGGACAGGAGCGGATTAAACATTAGGGATCGGCAAATGAACGTGCGCGGGAGCTACGCCGGCCTTTGCTAAAATCAATATTTCAACCGTGTCAGCAGCGGATTGGCTGCCTGGTGGAAATTGCCGGTTCAACTGAAGTTCCTCCCGGAAACTGTCTGGATTAGTGCGAAGGAATACATTCCGAACTTATCGCTGCGAGCGACTTGAGTACACATAGCTCTTGTTCTCACCTTAAGTTTCCGAAGCCCAGGAAAATTGAACAGCATCCGGGCAGTTAGCTTACCGCATAAACGTTTTCGGCATGTTTGCCGACATCGTGGGATCGCCGATTGCTGTGGTTATTTGGTGTAACGAGTACACTGGCCGCGTGTTAGTAGTAACGTTAATGGGCAGCCCAAATCCTTCCACGGATGGTGAACATAGAAAATTTTGGAAAGATCGCAAAGGGTAGTGGTTCACTTATGCGCAATGCGCTCTTGGGATGGTTGTATAATACTGAGGTAGCGGAAGCAATCCGAGAAAGAATGTGAGTGGACTTGTGCAAAATAGTGGCCTGATCACTGCATCCAAAAGGCTAACGTCCCTTGTAGTCAACTGTTTAGTTGTAGACACTACAACTTGCTGATTTGTTGCTATTCGGCCTTCGGGTGATTTGGCTTGTGAACTTTTCAGAACTCGGGTCTGGAGTTGAGCAGGGCCGAAAATGGAACCGCTAAGAAGATGCTATATATAAAGGTGATCACTGGTTTCGATATATCTCAGGTTATTTGTAGATCCGACAGTTTCTTGATTTGTTGATCACCTGCTTTCATTTCTTGAGGGAGTAAGCATATGTTCGGATTCCAGTACCCAGCTTGGTTTGGCTTAAAAGATTTGAAGCTGATGTTCTCTTAATGTTTCGTCTCTTGCACTAAAGAGCTCAGAGGATCACACCGTACTGTGGCGAAACGAATATTGCTTCAGAAACAGAAACTGCAGACAAAGACATGCGGTAAATCAATGAGGAGGCTGCAAGCATGTATGACATCATGTTCTCACCAGGGCAGCCTCAGCGGCCTCAAAGGGTTTGTTGGGTGAAAAGGGTATCCAGGGGCGTTTTTACCGTGGAAGGCAGAGGTGCTGGAACCAAATTCAGCTATCGTTTTATGGTCACATTAACAGAAACAGCCTAGTTCACTTTATTGTCGACATGAGTTCTTTCGGGCAGCTGAACGCCAACACAAACTGATTAGTTGATAGAGCAGAAAGACACCTAAAGAATGGCTAGACAGCCAAAGAAGCAGTGAAAAGTGTTCCAGAATAATGTGTATAAGGAATGCTTGAACGAATTGTAGTGGTTTATGCAGGAATTTAGGGTCGCAGCATGTGACATTACAGTCAGACTGACTTATAATTTCTACCGAGTGCCTATAGATGGGGAAGACAACTGTAACCAGGGATAGCAACGTCGATCTGACTGACTACAGCAGGTATGAAGAACAGAGTAGAGACACGGGCCCAATGAGAAGTGTATCAACTTGTGATTTGACAGAACACGCAAGCGATCCCTTAGAAAGCATTTAGCAAAACCTGACGATAAATCGGTCCATCGAACAATAATCCTACAAGAATGTGGTGGCTATGTTTTCGGGTTTGAACTTTTATGCGGAAGATCCCGCAATGGTGAATGGAGAGAAATACGTTGGCAACGCGAGTTAACTGCTATTTCTGGTTAGGATTACCATAACGTAATGTGACTTTCTGATTGCGTGATAACCGCGAAACCGTCAAAAGTGCATCAAGATGTTTGAAACGACGTTTTGCTCTGAGTCAAGTGTTGCTCTTAAGGTACCAAAACAGTATCGTTCACCATTTGTCGAACGGTCATATTGTTCAGGTGGATGGCGAACAAGTGAACATCTAATGCAGACCGTTTTGATGCTTGAGCCATCATCTAAAATTGTAAACCCGTGGAAGTCAGATAAATTGTTTTTCTTTCATTCTATGGCCAAATTCAAAAGGACTTTGCTTAATTGTCTGTTAATACAGAAATCATATCCTCCGTTAGAAGTGCTAATGAGATTCTGTAGAAACCACATTATGTTAGAAATGGATATGGAGGAAATCGTCAGTTACCGAAGTCAAGCTACTTTTTATCCACACGATAGACTACAAATAGTTGCGTCACAATTTCAATAAGGCAGCTGATCCCATTGCGGAAAAGATGGTTATGGAAACGAGTTTGTTATTAATAAGGTGCTAAAGTACAATTACATGGTAGAGCACGAATGGAAAGAAAGGAACACAGAACCTCAATACTGAATCCACCACGAATTACGTGAACGCGATCAGGTATAAGAAATCACGTGACAACAATACAGTGAAACCAGGTTTTTGGATAAGCGCAAGTTTGTCTCTAGGATGTAAGGACAGACTAACTGCACGGAAACAAAAGATCGGTGAGTGAACGGCAGTATGCGTTCACAAAGTAATGAAATCGTGCTAGGAACATTCCTCGCATGCATTTCGAATGATCGAGTCAGTCTTTGGTAAGGAGGCTTAAATTTATCTCAACGAGGATTGGGAATGTAATAGAAAGTAGAATTACTGTTCAACAAACAGGTAAAAGTGAAGATCATGGTTATAAACTGTTTACCATAAACTTAGCAGTGGTCACACATTCAATTTCGGTTATTGATACACTGGGCTGGAGGTGCGAGGTATGAGATTGCAGTCAGTTTGATTGTTATAATCTCTACCGGGTTTCCGCTGATCCGGAAGACAACCGCAAGCAAAGAATTTACGTCGATCTGGATGACTACATCAGGTATGAAGAACAGAGCAAAGAGACGAGCCTAATGAGAAGTTTAATGGGTCGGAATTTACCAAAGCTTACAAAAGATCCCTAAAAATGCACTTAGAAAACTCAGACAATAAATCGAACCGTCGATCAATAATCCTGTAAAGAAAGTAGTGGCTGTTTCTTCGGAGGGTATATAGTAAACCAAGTGAGCTCCATGTTTGAGGTCTAAACAAACCGAAGCCAACAGGTTTGTTTATTTCAGTATCCAGTCGGCACTTGTTGATGTAAAAGATCATTGTTAGAGGCAGGATGCAGCACCTCTCTTAGGAATTTCAGCGAGCGATACAACAGAGCGAAGTTAACAACTAGCAAAGTCGAATGCAAAACACTTCAGCACAACTGAACACAGAAGAAGTTTGAGTTTAGACAGGCTGTGGACGGAAATCGCGCGTGTGATCCTGTACACTGTAATTGGTTCCAGCCAACGTAATTTTACATTCGTTACACGCAGGAAACCTGAGATGGCATAACCCAAATAACAGGAGGGTCATAAGTAGCTGGGTGGAGTAGATGATATAATATATGTGCAATTAAGATATCGCATCCCCTAGACTTAAATAATATAAGCAGGCTAAAATGGTACATTTTGTGGGTGTATCGGCCAACGATCAACTGACTTTTCTCAGGATCCCGGCCGCTACTGTGTTTTTCAGTTTGTCTTTCCTGGATGCTAGATTCTACGTATACCTTTTGTAGAGGTAGTTAACTGTACGCAGCAAGTGCTCGCCCTTTCGTAATTATTCATTCATTACTCCAATCGTCAACGTCGTTTTTCTTGTGTCTTTTTAATGGATATTTAACATACTCAAAGGTTCTATGCGCTTTTCGACTGACACACTTTTGAGCCACACTACGTTGACCAGAAGCCAGTCTCGCTTTTTTCTTTATGGGTTGCTGCCGTTGGTCCTAAACTTCGCTAAATCTAACCACTAATGTTCAAAACTTTGTTAGAAATGTACAGTGATTCCAAACCCCTTTGCGCTCTTTCAGTTCTATACTTGTTAGGATCGCAATTCAGTTACTCTTCGGTAAAGGCATTTTAAGTTGTTAGTGGATTAGGATTAGGCTAATACATACTCGCCCACTGCATACGGAGAGGCTGCTTATGTGAGGGTAGAAAGATGAGTAAGTAAAATATCCATGCGGGCAAAGATTTGGGCAATGTCACCTTGTCCTTCTCAGTAATCTATCTGGAAGCGACAGTTGCTGTCTTGGCAATGTGTGTTTTCAACCGGCTTTCATTAACTCTTCGGACTAATTCCGTGATGGTACTGTTTTGTGCCTACTGTAACGAAAGTGAATAAAGCATACAGTTTGTTAATCGTCTTAACTTGTAGTCATGTCCATCAAACCCGCCTATTAAAGATCTATGCAAGGAAGACTAAATCCTGCAGATTATGAACCCATGGTTTAAATCAGAACGATTACAAATTAGGTTGGTGGTTTGACAAGCCTTCTTTTCTTTTGGGATTTGTTAACCAAAATTAGACACCAGAGGTTGACATAGAATTGGTCAAAGACAAGGTTGAATATTACAGAAAGGACATCGAAGTCAGCATGGAAATTCGTTCCGAAGGTTTACTGTTCACGTTTGAACATTAATCTGATTAGCTAAGTCTCAAAATGCGGCTACATGTTCGTGGCTTCACGCAACCTCTGTCAGCAACTGGTTTGTTGGATACCTAACTATAAACGTGCAGGTAAGAAAGTTTTCTGTAGCGCAATTAAATAATAGGCGGTTGGATATTGTAAAAGTAGTCCTCATGCAAACTTCGAAGGTAAAAAAATTGGGAAGGGGACTGTCAAAAACGGCAAGTTTGGTCCCATTTTTTTCTGCTGAGTTGATTTGAAGACCATGTGTGCTTGCAGGGGGGTCATTACTGTCTCCACGTCAGTCAGTGCCCCTGCAGAGCTTTCCACCAAAACTTTTTCCTTGCAACTTGTGGCCTTTCTGTATTTTTCAGGGTCTTCACTTTGAATGGGTGGTTTGAAGTTTTTACCTCGAGAATATCCGGTTGTCTTATCTGTTGAGGACGGAATTTGAATGAATTAGTTGTCACCGTTGTATAAGACTTTCAATGGAAATTCCACAACAGAGTGGAACAAAGAAAGACCTTTCGATTGTTTGAATGTAAAAACCCAACAGAACATTTGGTTTTAAATTACTGGATTGAAAATTTTGTAAATGACAGTTTAATAGGCCTTGATGCTAATACCGCGTAGGACGGTGTATCTCAAATGGTTGGAAATTCAGTTAGAAACGCCAGGCGCCTGTATAAATACCGACGGACGGCCTTCCGCATCTTCGGCTGCAAAGCACAATACAAACAGGACATATTCAAAGTTCCTGACGAGTCCCCGGTAGTTTGAAGCAACCGGAAATGCATACTCCGGTTTGCTGAGGCTTTGGCTATTACAAATATCTTTAGCAAAATTGATTTGGTCAGCGCTAGTCACCGGATTCCAGCGTCGGTTGAAGACGTACCCAAGACCGCTGTGATTACTCCGTCTGGTCTTTTCAAGTTTTGCGAATGCTGTTCGGACTGACCAATGTCGCCGAGACTTTCCAGCGCACTATGCACGAAGTCACTCGTCTGGAGACCCTATTTGTTTATTGCTTACTATGCTGGGGCTAACAATGACATTTGTGCTGTTTTTGTTTCTAACTTTTATGTGCTTAAACATTTGTTTGAACGAGTATAGATACCGACCTGTATCCCGCCTATTAGAGTGTACGACCCCGCTGGGTGCTCGCTTATCGTTTCGCTCTGTCACCATATCGTCTTGTTACTCGTACGCTCTCGCCTCGACCTCGTAGGTCAACAGTATACTCCTTCTTTACTCGTTGCGTTATTCTCTACTTGTCCTCTTCTGTTCATTTGATGCTACACCTGCGGTCTAGATTTCGTTTATCCCCACCTCGACGACACCCTAGTTGCCAGCTCCTCTGAGGGGGGGCACCGTTCGCATCTTCGGAAGTTGTTTGAAAGACGATACTACAGTCACCCTAACAAAATGCGAGCTAGGCAAACTGACCGTCGAGTCTCTAGGTCACCAGATTTCAGCCGATGGAATTACAGCCTTTCCTTCCAAAGTTTGAGGCATCCAGGACCACCTTGAACCTTCTCTCAAGCAGCTTCGCATATTTTGTGGCCTGACGGACTACTTCCGTCGATTC
>LUCH01018181.1:0-17628 GCA_013368495.1 Paragonimus heterotremus
AGTCCTTGACTTCACTCGTTATTTTTGCATCGACAATTATTGTAGTCTACACATCTGTTCCACTATATATGTTTGAAATACGCTAACGTGATCAGGAAATCTTACGGGATTTCGTAGGCGTCTTTCACGTCCATCTTGCAATGAAAAGAAAAGTGCATAGCTAATGTCTGATGTACTTGAGGTAGGCCAATTATGTTCGGGATGGGACAACAGGGATGGAGATTACAATATGATATCCGACGCACTTTCTTCCATACGCGTAGGTTTAACCCAGTCATTTGAAACGACCTTGCGTTTCTCACCACGTCTGACGGTGAAAGACATTTTGGCTCATCGCATAAGAAATGGGACTGTGTATGGCGGCAGCGGCAGAGGCTTATATGAGCTATCTGTGCGTATGGAGACGTGAGAACAGGAAGAGAGTTTCTCATGCAAATCCATTGGTGCCTACTGTTCTCGTGGTTGCCTTGAACGCGGTCGTCGCATGCCGGTCGCCAGGCTGATACGACCACTAAATACAACACGACATTGTAACAGTGACGACGTTAATCAACCTGTGCGTTTGACGAGTCGTGCCTTCTTCTTCCCTCTTTCAGGATTCAGGGTGGTCATTTAAGTGGACCAGCAGAGGAATCACCAGCGGAAGGGATTGATGAATGGTTGCAAGGTGATTGTTTTGTTGACTTGTACACTACACACACTACGTTGTTGTTTTACAGGTGTTGTTGATTAAACCCTTCTCAAAAATTTGCGTGCTCAATTGATTGACTGTAAATATGGCTTCTAACTTACCAGTTCTGTGACTAACTCTCAAACTATCCTTTTCAGCATGTAGACAGTCTACTCCGCCACTTGGTAAATTACTACTGACTACTTGAGTCCTCCATTTGCAGAATATTACAATTTGATTGAAAATTCTACAGTACTGTTTGGTAAGCAATAAAACAGGAGATACACACAGCTGCATATTTCAACCGTGACAGTCAGCGTCAAAAGATCGATTGTATAAATATGAATAAGTGTTACAAAATAACTATACAGGGTTATCTCACGAGTCCCTTTGACAAACCAGACAGGACAGCAAGAGTTCGTCTGGTGTAACGCACGCTAAATAAAAGCAGGTAGGCTACACAATAACATCTAGGAGAGTAAAACAATATGTACAAATAAGTATGTTCGGTTAAGTTGCAAAATCCATGAAAATTTACAAAGTGGACATATGGGGAATATTTTTCTACAAGTTCGGCAACGGTGTGATACAACACCTGCTAAATACCTTCCGTAACCATCGAGAGTGATTGACAAGGGGCAGCCAGTTCGTTGGGCGAGCATAAAGTGAGACTGAAAACAAGCTAAGCTACGGCATTTTTAAGTCTGTCTTGTGCGAACAATGCAGAACCAGTGACAGTCCAACATTAGGAAAGGTTGGACTGCACACCAGGGACTGCTATCAAGTGATTGTGGAAGCGTTCTACTATGGCGTTGGATCCTGGATTATAGGCAGTGGGACGTATTCACTTTTTCGCAATGCTAGTTCCGAGGTTCGCACATCCAAGGTTTCCCCAGCCTTATATTTACGCGGATCGGAAATCTCAGTGAGAAGACGGCGAATCTGAAAACAAACTTTATTTATTTATTTACTCACCTTTCACAAGCGGACTTCAACGTAACGAGTAAGGGCGCTAGGGAAATGGACGTGAGAGAACCTTCAGCACAACCGCACGGCAGTCGCCAGAGAGGACGTATGTCAACGGAAATTCCAGTTGACCTTCAGGATTCAAACAAGTGTCAGTCTAGTTGGGCGGCGTTCCCAACGGTAGTAGCTAAACACTGTTATCCTAGTGAATGTAGCCTACACTGGTGGAGATGGCGCAGATTCTTTATACAGCTATGAGCAAAACTGCGACACATATGCCAACGCACTAACCTTGGTGTTAGTGGATTGTAGTACATTTACATTCACGAGGTAATGTGAACCGGCGCGGTGGTACTGGCAACGCAACTCTTACGTCACAGGGAGTTTAGGATTTTAGGGACGTCGAAGGTGATCTCAATACAACTAACACCTCGGGGTATTCAGAAGGTCCTTGAGATAATCTTGGAGTTAACAGCCACGATCTGTAGTCAGCACTGTGAGAAAGTCAGATTGGGTCACTTAAAGCTCCAGAACAGCACCAGCAACTGTTTGGGAGGCATAATCCAGAAATGGAATTATTTCTAGTCGCCCTACAAAACTGGCGACTTATATTAGGAAGAAGGTAAAACCGTTGGACTGTGGCAAGTGTTCCAGAAATTCCATCCGCACGCGGCGAAGACAAGCATTCGAAGCAGGGGAAATGCTAGCGGATCCTTTAGTGTGTTTGTGGACCCTAGAATGCTGACAGTTCAAGTAGCAGCAGGCCTAATTACGAACGTAATGATACACTTCAGGTCATACAAAACGCCCAGTAATAAGTTTCACTGAAGTACTTATGCCACGGTGCGATGGGTTATACACTGAGGTGAATGTTGCACGAACAGGCGGTCTTGGTACCACGGGTCTGGGTACGCCTTGTGAAACATCCCACATGAAGCGCAGTGGTTTGGAATACACAATAGTAGTCACAAATTTAAAACACGCAAGTAAAATTACGGTAGATATAATCAGTCCAGACATTTCGATCGATCACTTCGGTTACGACATACCGACTATGACCACTTAGCTTACATCAGTTTAAATAAGCTTAAAATAGGAATGAGTTAGCAGCTGCAATAGGAATAGTACAAGTTTGTTTTTAACTCATGAGGGCTCATTTGAACGCGACTGGTTCGTTGTGCTGTGGTTATTGCAACCAATGGCTCACCCCACTTTACGCCTATTCAAACTGATGCAAACTGATGATCATAGTCCATGTATCCTAATCGAAAAGAGATCGGTCCAAATGTCTTGGCAGAGTACATCTTACGTAATTCTATTTGCTTGTTTGCAGTAGTTTAGAATACGTAATAGTAGGAAGAAATGTACTTAGCTCAAACCCAGAGCTAGCTTCTACACAGTAGTGATAAAGCAGCACGTCAGCCAACGGAATTGTAATGTATTCAATATCTGTACCATGTAATTATTCATGTAATAAAACAGCAATAACATATAGCGTTCCGTTATGATTCACAATCATCACAGTGTTTTAAATTTATCGGGGGACATATCTGTTTTAAATGGCAAACGTATTTAGCATAAACCCAGAATTAGTTTCTATACAATAGCAATAACACAACAAGCGGGTCAATGAAATTGTCACTTAATCCGTATTGCGTACAGCTTGGTTATTCATGTGTCTAGATGGCAATAACACGATGTTCACTCGTGAATTACAACCAATATAGGAAACTAAGGGGATCGACCAGGTTTCGAGACAGCAACGCTGACGAGGGTGTTGTATCTCTTTTTTGATCGTCTGCGCGGCAGCCATAGGAACCAAGTTAAGAGAAGTAAACGTAGAATCGCTTACCTGGTATACGCGTGTGGGTGCATATGTGACAGGATCTAGGCCACTCGAAACCTGCCATATATCTGTCGTGAACTGAAAGATATCATCTAAGTGTCTGGTTTCTGTGGACAAATACCTGTCAGGTGAAAAGTTCAAGGATGTACCAACGGTTCACAAGCATAGTACACCGTAAACTGAGTGCCCAAAAAGCGTATTCTAAGGTAAACAATTTTTTGTGGAGGGTACTGTAACAGGATTCCGTCGGTTGTAAACATTTGGGGAAAATGTTACAGGCTGTCAGTTACTGTCAAAACAAATTGTTGTAATACGACGCCAGCGAGTGTGACAGAAGTGTCGCTTACAATTCACAAGTGGTTTTTGATATCGGGGTGAACGAACATGGCTAATTTGAAGCTGTCTTCTTTAATCTCACCAAAGGCAGCGAGTGTAGTATGCGTGATGGACAGTTTGCGATCATCTCCACAACAACAACGCGGTATAAATCGTAGATAATAATTTACCAGGCCACCTAAACTACTTCGCGGCTCATAGAACGAAAGTTCAGAGTGATCAGAATAATGGTTTGGATTTTGTTTGAATGGGATGGTCGTTATACCATTTTGGATCAAGCGTACAACGAAGTTGCACAAATGAGGGAGAATATTTTTAACCCTTAATAGCAGCACTTGCATTTTCATAGATATTCTAGTCGGCTCCTTTCGAAAAAAAACGGTAGACTCCAGTTTTGTTCTCATTAAAATTAATCAGTATTGAATATCCTTGCCACGGCCGAGACTAGAACTCCAGCCACGTTTTCATAAGGTAATCGTGTTGACCACTGTGCCACTGACTTCTTATTTGACACGACCGAATTACTACAGGTGAACGCTCAACCACTGTCGCTCGTGAGTAATGTCCACGTTCCCAGATCGCCCCTCGACTAGAGACACAGTAACCGTCCTGTTAACTCTGATGGATGACCCCACCTCTCTGCCATTTTAAATAGCAGAAATCATTAACTTGTTGGGCGATATTTTGATCACTGGTGAGTAACAGGGAATACATATATATATATAAAGTATTTTAAAAGGGCACACACTGAATAGTGGGCGATTTATTGTGACGTTTCAAATCCACACTAGATTCCGTTATCAAACATATATACATATATATATAAATTGAAAAGAAGGACTATACTCGAAAGGGATGGCTGGAAAACCTGTCGGAGTGCGACAGATACGATCAGTACTGCGTGATATTCAGTTCGTACAAAAAATCACCTCGGAAGTTCTCTTCCATAACATTAAACGGTGTCTACGGTTCTAGAGGCTTTAAAATATTTTTACCGTCTCGTGTCCACATTTATGCCCGTTTTGCCAGATAAGTCCGCGATTTATCTATAGGCCTGTCTTCATCCATTGTTGTTTGACCTGTGTTGGCTCAACTACGTTCTGAATCATGCAGTTTCTAACCCTGAATCTTCATATGCACACTTTTAAACGACCTCCCTCCTCTCTTTGATATCGTAAAGAAGGACATTAGAATAGAATTTCGGTAGGAACCGTCAATATCAACTCTCCCAAGTGGCGTCTGAGGATTGCAGTATCAGTCGCGAGGTTACCATAGATGGATACATTCGACACGAATCAGACTAGAGCAGCAGTAACTGGTCATATTTATCTTCATGTGGATCAAAGGATTGCGTTCACAGCACGGCTCTGTGTAGCGAACTAGAGACAACCTCGGTCGCCCTGTTATATGATGTGTGTAATGCTTACAAAATAACAGGTACATTGTATATGAGACCGTAAGATGGTTTGCTTGCCGCTTGTTCGACTCATTCGTTTGTTCATTGGATACACCACTGACTTTGTGTACAATTCCGACTTACTCGCGCACTCGACAGCTCAATCATCAGTCCTTCAAGCTAATCTCGCGTATCCATTTTGTCTAGCTATTCGTAGGATTAGCTATAATTTTTGTACATCATACGTTTGGTTTCCTATTGTCTTAAAAATTTAAATATTGCTTCTGGTTCCGGTTGTGCAGAACACCAGGATTACCTGGTTAGTGCAGGTATGTACTGAATATACATATTATTTTTAGCATACTGCTGAATTTATCTCCCCAGGATGTCACCTCTACTGTGGACTCGGAAATTCCTTGGGGTAAAGAAAGGATTGGAATAATTTCACATACTGTAACTTACAGCCCCACCAACAAACAGGACGTCCCATATGGGGTCGTTATTGAATCTGCCTCTTACACAGTGTGCAACCAGGTTTTGGAGGGAATTTCCTCGACGTAATGTTACCTTCATGAGTGAAACATCGACTTTCGTTTGTTTCGCGGAATTGAAGGTGTTTGTTTATAACAGTTTAACGAGACGTTCTGCGGCAACTAAATTTTTACACGATTCTTTTCTCTCACTCGTTCCCTTTCAAATTTTAGAAACTCAGAAGTGATTCGTTGTTAAGTATTTCAGAGATGGGAGATATGTTCGCGGTATTCTAGTAATAAGTATATTGTATCCGATGTTTTGGTTCGCATCATGCTACAAATTCGCCTGAAAATGATAATTGGAAATACGAGTGAATTCTGCCCAGCCGGTAAAGGTGGTAACCTGTGACTACGGCTCATTGATTTAGCATTAATAAAACTCTTTCTTCAATGAGTTGATTTGTTGATCCCAATTGTTCACGCGATTCTACGATTACTGATTTCGACAGTGTGAACACGTTTGTCATAAAGACCTGGCGAAAATAGTGTTTTTCAATGACCACACGGTTATTTACTTTTAATTCTTTTGAGATGTTTAGTCTTGGAGTTATATTTTCCTGGTTCAGTGAAATAACAAACAAAGGAATCTACTCAAAAAACAGTTAAGTACCGTGTACAACTGGTGTGAAAATCCCAAGTCAAACGAAGTTCACCCCGAAAGTAAATCACTCAAAAGTCGACCTTCACGTCTTGTAGACGATTGTTTAGAATGACTCGTCGATGCTAATTCTCAAGCAACTTCTGTGAGTCTAGCAGAAAAGTTACGTGTTTCACCCACAACTACATAGGGATAGTCACATAGAGTAGAGAAGAGAATGCTTAGTCAGTGTGCTTCCCAAGACTCAATGGACAGTCAAGTGAGAACCGGTAAGAGAGTGTGCACTCCGCCGTTTTACAAGAAAGGACAACTTTTGGCCCCGTAATTTCAGTTATGACAAGGACCGAATATTATACGAGGATGGAAAACCTACGCAATGGAATGACTACGCTGTACCTCCTCGAATTGCCCCCCAAACGTTCCCCATACTTGGGGACTACAGTGATCATTGGTTGATGGTACACCACCGTGGTAGTTTGTCACAGTTTTTAAACCTTTATGTAACGGTTGCAGAGAACTTGCACTGAAATGAACTGGAAACTGCTCCAAAAATGACAACAGAGAAACTGGCTCTGATCAATAGAGATGGTCTTGTAATTCTGTTCAGCAGTGCAAGACCAAATGTCATGTGGCGTTTTCTGAAACAAATATAGAAACTTTATTACACCTCACATCCCGCTCACCTCTTGTTTATAGATTACACTTCTTCCTACTCCCAATCAACTGTTTTAAATCGCAAAGCTTTTACGAACAGAATGGCCTTGAGGATCTCGATTCCTGAGCAAACAGTAAAAAGACAATCATGTACCATCACCAAAAGACCGTTAACCATAACGGCACTTACACAACACAAAAAGACATCGGCTTTCAGCTGAATAATGTATTTGCAAATTTTGGGGTCAAACCAGTACATGCAGTACTACATGTACTGCAAGTACTGACCACAACACGTGTTATGGTCATCTAATGTCTGTTGAAGAAGTTAGTTCAAAAAATCTGTTTACAAAGAATTTTGAATCAAATGTTACAAAATATCTTGTTATTGGAAAGTGCAGCGGATTGAAAAACACGACTGTGACGGAGAGATTTTACCCTTGCTTTTGTACGGAAGAAGTGCAAATTGGTACTCCTGAAAAAATAAGCAAAATCGGAACCGTCTTCGTAAATAATTATAAAATCAATCTGGTTCTATATCGTACCTTGAGAGAATGTAATTATGTAGATAACATATTTACTCGAAGAGCACATCGGTTTTGTGTTGATATCCTTGGACGCACTTATTCTCAAGGTCTAAATTACAGTCAGAATTCTTCCACATCTTCCCTATGGTAGCCTGAGAAGGATGTGACACTAATCACCAGTTCACTCGAGGGTAAAATGCGGTGCATATAACAAATTCGACTTATCATAGACAGCGGTTTGTCCACCTCTCAGACATTAGGTCAGGTTGGTCTGTAATGACTTTTAATTCGTTTGCTTTAGAAGCTATTCTGATCTCACTTGCCACACTCCAATAGGATAAGTCCCAGTTAAGTCTAAACACTATCACACTCCTTGGAGTTTAACTGTGAAAAATTGAATACCGCCCATAACTTATGTTGCATTCAGAAAAGTTGTTTCAGTCCATCAATTGAGGAAAGGAGCTGGCCACATTCTTATCGTTGTACACTCATCATGCATACGCCTGCCATGAATGACAATTAAGCTCCCGTATTCAGCATGATAAAGTATGGAGTTTGACCATAAAATGCCACTTCTGTGACAGACTGATTGCGGAAAAACGGTAACCCCCAGTTTTTATTACCCAGTACATAAGGGAATAAATGAGCTCACAGAAAATCTTTACTGTGGAGAAAGATAATGTCCTCTATAGAATGATAAGGATCGACGTACCTAGATTTACGTACGTACCTAGATTTACTTGTGTTAAAATGTGAAGATCCAGCTTGTCACATTTCAACGCTTCAAGTGTGAATAATATCAAGAGTCTGAAACATTTGTTTTCAACAAACAAACACCTGATATGTCAGATATGCAGTCAAATGTTTATTTGAAGACAGCTTAGAACACAGTCCAAGGTCACTTACTAAATCACCTTCAGGACTATAAAAAGTGTAGGTTGAGGATACATCGACTGTGTGTTTGTCTAGTTGTTTATTGTTGGTTCATTCCAGTGTAAAATTCGAACTTGCGTTCTGAAACTACCCAACATAATAATGCTAGTTTTAAATTTTGTTCTCCCACACATTTCTTAAACATATTCTGAGGTAACATTATTCTCGCATACATTACCGTACACCCGCTGTTTTTAGTTAATAAAACCTACGTTACCCTTTAGTTTTTCTCAAGACGTTCGGTTTTAAGTTCAGTGTGAAAGCTATATTTGAACGACTCAGTTTACATGGCTAACACAATGTTTTATGTTTCTCTCTAGTGTATTGTAAATTTTGAAAAGTTCAGCCCCTGTTTTTTCCAGCAAACAGAGAAACCGAATTTTGAAGGCCAACAAACGTCCATCGTGTTGCAAGCCTATAGGCTCGTATAAATCAGCCGGATGAGCGACACTCTTGGTAGCGATTATTCGTTATAAACCTGACTTCATGCCTTACCTCGTTTCTACTGTCTGCTAATTCTCATCCCCTGTCATGCGCAGTAAGGCGTATTTAACCTCAGTAAACACAGTCAATCGCTACGCATAGATTTCTTCTTATAGCGTAATTAATTCAACAGTACCAAACTTTCTACGAGAAAAAACGAGGCTGCATTAATCATGGTGAAATGACGACGACAGAAATTTCAGCCATATGCAAAGAAGTGTCACAGTAAATTGTGAGAAGCAGAACTCTAAACGTGAGCTAATTATGTATTGAAGAAGAGAAGTTACAGGTAGTCTGTAACAGAGTGTCATTTAGTCAGTCTTAAACAGGATGATCTATTGCTTTGTTTAGCCAGACAGTCGAAGCGAGTTGGACGGTGTGTGCAACAAGTTCCTCCTTTCAGACTAAGGATAACGGCATGTGGTCCAGACTGTAATCAATTGCTTTTCTATGTAGTAATAATTTGTGCTTGTCCGAATTTCTAAGATATACACGGATTTTGTAGGCAGAGCTGTTCTTGCCTTATGCTTTCGCCTTGTTTCTTAAGCAACACTTGTTATTGGATCCTGACACCAATTGCTAAGCTCCAGTTCATGGTTACCCTTAAGACATTGCGGTCCAGTAAGTTTTGTTTCCATCTGAACTCATCTGATAGAGACAGAGGGACCGTGGTTGCGAGTGCAGTTACGCTGGTCGTCCATCGCTTCAATGAGCATAATTCGATATGGTTGAGTACATCGCAAGCTGGCAAAGGGATCTGAAAGTAATCCCGGTCTGCTTGTTGTACGATGTGTAAAATCCCTTCCAAAATCCTACTTCACACGGTACATAGCATCATTAAGATCTTTGTACGCTGTTTGCTTGTTACATGTAACCGAGTTTGTTTGTTTACATGTCTGTCAGCCTAGGCACGCCAACGGTACCATTCAGACACTTCCAGCTTGTTCGCGTGCTCAACGGTCAGATCTTGAACCCCCTTGCATCTTTCAGCATATCGGTGTCGTTGAGCGCTGGTCAAGACCTTCTGCAATTATTGGATATCATAAGTTGGGTATCTCCGAATTATCCGTATTTTTACTCTGCATCTGATATTTGTTGCGTACAACTGGGAAACGTTAATTTGGTGCAAATGCGCACTAAACTGGTGTTTCTCGAAGTGGCATCAAAAACGCTTAGGGGAGATGAAACCACAGTCACTGATATCAAAGCGACTTGGTTGAGATTTTTACTACCTGCCTCACTGGAACACAAACCTCAGCCCGTCTTTTCCGTAGGAAATATTTTTTCTTCATCACAAAACTCTGGTTGTGATCAATCGCTTCTGAATTCCAACTTTAGGTCTCGCCAGTTATCATACCATAATCTGTCGGGTCTGATGATCAACATTCTACGTTCTCTGTATTCTTTGTGTAACCGACTACTATTGCATGCTTTCTGTTCTATCTTCAGAAAGCTTTCCACTTCACTTACACCTTTCTCTTGTTCCTTTCATGTCGCCGGAATTTCTACTGCCGATCTACAAACATTTTTGGACTCTCTCACTAAACTCACACGCATATAGTAAGGCACTCACCGCTGGTTAACTCCACTAAAGTGATCAGAAAGTCCATCCAGAAAATGTTCACCTTCAGTCCGAGTCTGAAAATCAAAGTAAGAATCAGTGACCCAATGGTTAGCGTTATCCGATATTGTCTGAGTTTTCACTTGACGAGATGGTTTTTAATTGATTCGCACTCACCAAGTTCACTGTCAAGCTACCTCAGAATTATAATGGATTCACATTTTAGATTTGAAACGACGGTAGCAGTCCGAAGAGCAAGCAGGATATACTACTGCCTGAGAAGATTGTAGCCTCACTGAAAATGATGACGTAACTGCGGTTCCGTCTCGACTACTGTGCAGAGACCTGCAATTCTTACTTTAGGGAGAATACGATAATGACGGAGTGAATAGAGCAGCTTGCCATAATGCCCCCTTGTGAGACTGTCCGAGTGAGGTTAGGAGTCTAATATTTTTCTCCTCAGAAGGATGACGCAAACGATGTGATAAATTGAAGTCTTGAAATGTTACAAATTAGATAAGTGACAGTCAGTAGCTGTTTATCTACAGTGACAACCGTGCACTTTCTGGACATGAGTGGAAACTATAAGAGTTCATCTCCAACAACATTTCAGGGTGTAATTGTACTCTTAAAATGTGAACGCCTGGAATAATTGGCCAGCGGAAATGGTCAAAACGATCTCGAATGCAAATGGATGTAAGGACGGGTTTGGTTGTCCGCCAGCAGCTTTGAGCTGTAAGAAATTGAAACGTCTTGCTTGTTACGTTTATTGACTACTTCTTTAGCTGAATCTTGATAGCGCTTGATAGCGTTTGGTCAAATTTTCATCCCGAGCCCCTCATCCTGGACCCAGGCGAATAAGAAGACGGCTTCACTAAAAAATAAATAAAGCAGCACTAGCAGGGGCATTGTCCTCGCACATTAAACCAATGTGCAGGATAAGCTGGTCAGCAATTCTATTGGACTAGTAAGCGGGAAAATCTGGACAATTTGCGATAACCGCCCCCAAACTCAGTGACTTGACATGAACTAAGAAACTAGTATTATTCTTAGACGATATTCACTGTGAATTGTTCTCGTGCTTTCAACAAAAGTGCTTTGATGTAGTGATTCGATAACAACAAAAAAAATTTAGATTGGTGCTTTAATGTAAATGACACGCTTTTCTACGCAGTAATGGTCTGCTATTTCCCTTCTTATAGACTGCATTCTGCTTAGGAGAGTCATGTCCAAACTCGGAAGGCTCTGCACCACATGAGCTCCGAAGCCACCCCCGAAGTTCACATATAGGAGATAGCGTTAGATGAGTGACCGAGTGTATAACACTTCTGCACTCCCTACGTGTCTTTGAAGTTCAGCTGTTAAGGCGCTTACCGTATACGTACACGCCGTTTCTGTCACTGATTCGAGTTCAGCGGGGACCCCGATTTCCCAGGGTTGGTTCCTTTTCAATCTAATAAATTTACCAAAATACCTTCCATAACTACGCTTTCTTTAACGGTAAAGTTAATAATCTAACAATCCAGAACAATGTGTAGATATACTGACAATCGTTGTTACTTCAAGGGAGGCCTTTTTTATGTATCTCTGGTTTCGGGCGCGGTAGGCTTATGCTTTTACCGAATACACGTTTGCCCTGTACTTTCCTGTCTGACGCCCTCGCTGCCATCAGGTTTAAAGACAAAAATATACTGCGTCTTCCACCTTCGTACTTCATTCCCCGAACCCCGTTAAAACAAGAAATTTGGGAAAACGAAAACAAATTTCTGGAGATTTTGGGGTTTTCCTCAAAGTGTAAGACGTTTGAAAACGAAGTTTATTTTTTGTACACAATCTTTTTGGTTTTAATGTTAGTCACCACCTGATGTGAGCGTTTGCTTCGTTACACTCGGTTTTTTCGTGCGCATCAAATATCAAGCGTCTTACTTTAAACTCAATCTTGAAATCTTTCTTTTTAACATTTTTTCAATCCATACTGTGATCTCAGAGAAGTATGGCAATTTTTTCAAGAAAATAAAGGCTTGCTTTGGATGACCCGAATACCTGGTTGAGGGTTTTAAACGTTTTCAACTTGAAAACAGCGTCATTATGATGTTATTGTAAGACGACTTTTCATACAATGAAGTAGGTTTGCTTCAATGTGACATACTTAGGAAATAAAGTCGTTTAGTGTAAAGGGTTGACCAAGTTGAGAAGATTTCTTTGAATAGGGTTTCTTTTGTCTTTGTTAGGAAGTCATCATCTGTGGAAGTGTGTTTACCGAATATCTGACTCTCATGTCAGACTCATAAACCTCTTTTTATATTTCAACTAATCTGACTATATATTAATCCATGTCTCAACATGCATTGCCATTTCTGAAAAGAATCTCATTCTGTGTTTGTTGTCGGTACTCTTTCTTTACTCCGCATTATTTTATAACTTATCATTACAAAGCCAGGCGTGCATAATCATTGTAAACTTTCCATATCATGTAGTGAGTTTTGAAATACATCAAACCTTTTGCCACATCTATAAAACTTTATACATCACCCTACTGATATACAATAGCTGTCTGAACCCAATGGTTTTCGTCATTTTCAAGTCTACTTTCATGTCTCACTCTAATAGTCGTTGTTTCGACGTGCCATATTTTCGTCCACCTCGTCATCTAGGTCCAGGTATTAACCAATTCAGAACTCGGTTCAAAATGCACAAAAATAGCGTACATAAACCACGCTTATATTCGTATACTACCTTCATAATTTTTTCAGCGTTAACTTAGGTTCAACCCAGAACACCCTTCCTAAATGTGTCGTAACAGCGCCGTCCCTATACGGTTTTAGATCAGGACTCGATACATATATTAGTGAAGTCTGTTTGAATTTCAAATTGCCTTGGCTATCATGCCAACATCAAAGAAGACTGAGAATTTTAATGCCAATATCAACAAGTCATTGAAGTACACTTGAATTATGTTTGATTGTCATGTCTAAATCACACTTCTGTTTCCATATATTCTAGTTATTTCAGTTTTATTCTAATTATTGCTCTTATGATTGTAATCATTCCAGAAACGAAACTTTGATTGTTTTAAACTTGATTGTTCTCCCCTTACTCTCTTCCCGGTCCAGCAATGTAGGCATTCTCTAGATTGTATTATTCCGGTGAGTGCATGTCACCTAACATGTTTTCCAGACATAATTCATTAATACATTAAATATGTTGGTATACGGACTCGTAACCAATGTACATCAAACTTTCATAAACGACGTGTATCAATTTATGACTTACCGTCTGAGTCCGCTAAAATAGGTACAAAATAAAACGGAGGTAATTTCAAACAACTAACCACATATTCATGAGCAATATATTAAACCCACACAAATGTTCAGCATAAGTGTTTGTGTATCGATTGCAGATAATTGTAATGACGAATGGCCAACAGCCATGTTTAGTTTCAGAAACGGAATAACTTGTATCTCGGGTTACTGAGTTTTAGGTGTCATTACACACTACCTCTAGGTGGTACTGGTGTTTAGTGTGTGTACTGCTTCTGACGGAGGGGCATAGGAAGGCAAAACTGAAGTGACAACCGAGACATTCCATCTGCATTAGGATAATCCAGGTTGACAAGTCGATGCTCAGTTTGAGCTAATTTAATAGAAGACTGCGTCTACAAAACAAGCAATTAGGCAACGGTGATGCAGTTCACACGTACACTCGTAGCTGGCTGCGACTGCAATCCAACAGTTTGGTCTTTTGTGAGATGGTAAACCTGGTTTATGTCAACAATACGTAAAAAGGCTTCGAGTCACTGATGATCTCAAGAAATGCTAGCTGGAAAACTTATCTGACTAGGAGAACTGTCAACGTTTTTGAGTGATATCCAATTTTTATCAATCAGCCCCGTATTGCTTATTATTAGCCATGACTTTGCTTGGTACTTTCGGTGAATTCTGTGAGTTCGACTATAGTGGAAAGTCTTGATGATAGGATGATTGACTGAATCTAACAGGACGTCCACTGCGTCTCCCTTCGGATCGTACGGTAACCTGAGAATAACTGACGATCAAATATGGTTAAGTACTAGAATGTGCTACTTTTGGTCCTCCCCAATGTGGCGTTGACAGTACATTGGTCAACACTGCTGACTTATGATACTACGAACCGAAGCTCAAATCATGAAAGTGGCAAAGATATGTTATTGACGACAGCGAACTTCTAATCTAAAGCTCCTATTCGAAAGCGGCTGATTGTACAGTATACACAGGGAAGAAGGCTTCAACTAAGTCTGAATGGTGCTTACTATACATCACCCTATTCCCCGACTATCTGGCAGTTCTGGTTTGTTGTGCAAAGTAAACCGGCGAATCACCTCTTTTATCTTTGGTGTTTTAGAAACATCTGTATCTTCCTCCGTCGACCTCCGAAATATTTTCCCGAAGCACTCAGTGTCACGTAAAACAATCAGTAACTGTAAATAACAGTTCAGCCAGTTCACAGGATTTGTAGCCACTTTGAACCATTGATCCGTAGAATAGAAGTCAGGGGTTAGACAAGTGGAACGACTGACAACAATGAGGCAGAAAAGCAAAACAGAAAATCATTAGGACAGGCTCACCCCCATGAACTCGGTAATAATCAGTAACACAGTCAAATAAGTTGATATTACAGTTTGTTGTATTGTGTTCTTTACAACACTATACGACGAACATAGCAGAAGTACCTGTTCCTTTCTGGGGTGAGGAATGCGTTCTCTTCTTTCTATAAAACTACACTGGAGATTGTGTCGTTCCTGAGAAAATCGCTCTATCCTGGATTTGCGTCTTGTTCAGATGTTCCGTACAAAGAGAGGAATACCGTTTTATCCTTACCACAACCACTCCCTTTCCAACACAACCAACTGTATTTATGAGATCAAATTTTATAGTATAGCAGAAGTCCAGAACTGGAAATATTTTACAGGGTTGTAAACTTGGAAATCTTATACGAATTATATTTCAAAAATCCAAAAATGTCATGCCAGACATTATACATGGACATTTAAGAAAACATACATAAGAAGTGTGATTGTGAATGTTTACCCAGCCTGTAATTACTAACTGGCTCGTCACGCACGATCGTGTAGTGACAGATGGGTATAAACGTCCATACTAGTGGTTTATATCAGTACCGTTTATGACAACCAGTAAAATTATATTATCAGCGTCATGTGTACCGCTGGCTGATAATTGCCGTATTTCTCAACTATAAAGGTGCGTTCGATTCGTTGGATCGATCTACGCTTTTAGGATCGTTTAAACGCAGGGGTGTACTGACCAAGTATGTGAACATAATGTCGGCGCTTTATTCCCATACTTCAGCTCAAGTGAGCGTTTGCGGTTAACTGTTTGACAGTTTCGGTACTATGAGTGGCCTGTGTCAAGACTGTCCTCATTCACCATTGTTATTTAATTTCTTGATGGACGAAGTAATGAAGGAATGTCCTTAACAGTGTGGAGCCCTTACGTGGTAAAAGACTGACTGATCTTGATTATGCTGACAATAAGTTATTGCTGTTTGACACTTTCCAAGCAGCACAAACAACACTAGATGCTATTTTGCGTTCTGCTTAGTACTTCGGAATGCGCTTTGCAGCCTCAAAACGCAAAGTACTTCTGCAAGATTGTTGTGATTACGTAGATTTAATGTTAGATAATGAAGTCATGGAGATTGTGGACCGGTTTGTTCAACAGGGAAGCTGCATCAGCGGTGGCGGCGGAGGTATAGGAAATGAATTAGAAGCGCGTATCTCCAAGGCTAGGGCTGTGTTCGCTAATCTAGGGCACCTCTAACAACAGAGAGGTATCTCTCTGAAGGTTGTGTATATAAGGCGACAGTGATGGCTGCGTTACTTTTCGACAGCGAAACATGGCAGCTCAGGATAGAAGACGTGAACCGTCTTCAGGTATTTGATCACCGACATCTATGTTTAGTCGCTCGTATCGGGTGGCAACAGCGAGTGAACAACGATAAGGTTAGGAAGCGGGTGGTTGGCGCTGATTGTCAAACGAGGTCTTTTGTTCAATCCTCACATTTGCACAGACATAGATGGTTAGGTCATGTACCAAGGATGCCAGCTAGTCGTTTGCCACACCGAGCACTCTGCCGACACTGTGACTGACTGGCGTAAAGTGCGAGGTGAACAGATGATGACCTGGCGTAGAAAAACGAAATCGTTCACGAAAGGGTTGGTCACTGTAGATCGGTTTCGTCTTCCGGGCTGGAGCCCTCGCGACTCACAGAGTCAGTGGCTTGAGACGTTAGGTGAGATGTCGCCTGGTCGAGCTCAGTGGTGTGAATGTTGTTGTTTGGCCGAGTTGTCTGTGAAGTGAATGCACTTAATGACGTGGGGCAGTGAAAGCCGTAAGGAAGCTGTCTTGCTGATGACGCCTTACTTTCATTTACAGCTCGGTTGTTTGTTTGCAATGTGTAAGCGCCTTGATTTTGAATGTTTAAATATAAAAATAGATATTTTTCAGCAGTTAGGTCTCTTTCCTTGCTCTTCCATTTTTATCTCTTCCTATACAGGATTTGCTTTTTTCTTCGTGGTTGCGTGGCAGTTTAGCATCAATGTGAACTACTGATGTACTGCCGTCTATGATGTTGATGATGCCTGAATGGAATCCCTGAGCTACTTCGGAAAAATCGTGGTGTAAGTATGGATGCCAAAAGTCGTGGCTGTTACCTATATTATGATTAGAATCTGATTGAGTACATTTTATTGCCCTCGAAACTCACCTATTGACTCCGTTAGCAGTGATTTTAGGTCTACAGTTTCCACCCGGAACGTTGTAACTGCTACACTTCACTAAAGCATTATCAGTGAGCCTTTTTGACAGTTAATGTGTAAGTTATTTGATGCCACCTTTTCCTAAATACCACATGCTAACGACTTGCCAAAATTGATTGAGTTTTATCTCACCGTCGCTGCACAATGATCGCTTACACTCTGGTCTAATTATTTCAGGCTTACGCTATGCACAGAGTGGGTGAAAAAAGCTGTACAGTGTAGGTCACCTAAAGTGACGTGCACCAGCATGGCTTGGAGTCCGTCAATGTGATGGGTTATCATCATCATCATAACAACCATGAGCCTGACCA
>LUCH01018182.1:0-17549 GCA_013368495.1 Paragonimus heterotremus
GAAAGGGGCCGACTGGAAAGTCTATGGGAATGCGACAGCTGCGATCAATTGTGAGTGATGTTCAATTTGAAATTAACCAAATCCCCGACTACTCAGTAACCATTTCATTCTGTTTGAAATGACCTTCATAGGCGGCACAGTCATGTGTCACTTCACCCTTCACGTGCGTTCTCAGCCTTGTGCCAATTCCTAGCACCCTGTCTACACGCTCGTCCTAAACAGGGACATCACTGTACTGTCTGGATCTTTGTCTGGTCCACTCTTCTGTCCTTGTTTTCTGATTGGTCATAAACCCTTTAAATGTGGTCTAGTGTGTGACCGTGTTGTTTTCGGATTGAGTGACATAAAGGAGCTCTGTCCGGAGACCAGTCTTTTCTCTGTGTTCGTTCGTTAGTTTCACGTGGTTGGATTGATCGAGAAGATATGTATTGATCGTGCATAATTCGTAGTCAGTTGCTCATTACCGTTGAACGTCGTTCCGTTAATTACCATTTCACTGACCGTAATTCTGTTGTCTGTTTACGCGCTCGTAGGCCGTATATCACGTTACAACAGTTTATTAATCTCTTTTCGGTGTCTACTTTCAGGACACATTGCAGCCCGGGGCATGATACTTTAAGAAACGCTCAACAATGAATATACATGATGGTTGAAATGTGCAATTCAGCGTATCACGCAACTGCCAAGCGGTCAGCAGAAATACTGGAGCCTATACGAGGGAAATTGTGTCCACGGAGTCTCCATGGTACTTCCGAGTTTGTGGATTCAGTGGGGAATATTAATGTTATACAACGGCACATGAGCCTTTTTGTTGCAACTTCCATATTCACAAATGTTCTATCGGTAAAGGTAGAATAACGGAAAATCATATTCGGATTGCAAAAATCAGACCTAACAGAACTATTGCAGTGCACCCCCAATGCTCAGTTTATATTCAATGGCGAGTTGTGCCGACAATCGGACAGCGTAGCAATGGGATCCCCTCTAGGTTCGTCGTTGGCAGACGCGTTCATAGGCAAACTAGAATTCCAACTTCAACCTGTCATTCAGTTTTCATGTGCCACCGATGCGTTGATGACATTTGTCGTCATAGAACTATAGCTAACAATTATCAGTCAGCTCACGCTTCATTTTGTTTCATCTCGGAAGAGGAACTGACAGCGTTTCCGTTTTAGGTATCAAACTGGCCAGACGTCGAGACGGTACTCTGAGCAGGTCATAAACCAATGTGGACAGATCAATACAACTTCAACAATCTTGCCCATTTAAAAAAAACGAAGTATGGCTCAATGCTTGACAATCAGATCAAGAGTGATCTGCTCAGAGGATGCGATTGGGCTCGAAATGGGAACGGTTCAAAATCAACCGACAGAAAACGATTACCCGGAGCAGTTAATCACTTCAAATGATGGCTAAAACTGTGCATAAGGTAATGCTCACCACCGAGAAAAGCGGTGTTTATAAGGCTTCCCATTCAAAAGGGATATTGTAGTAGATGAATTTAACGGTTGTACCTACTGGTCGCTCAGATGTATTCTCCCAGCGGCAGCCTTAAGAAGCTGGTTCACTGGGATGACGATGATCAGACTGAACCAGAAAGACAAGCTAACAATTCACAATCAATCACTGCCCGTGTACTCGTTTTCATGCCGCGGTTATATTACGCGTTTGTCAAAAGAGAGCAAGGAACATCGTGTAGGTTGAATCGGAATCGGTTGCCGCAAACCAATTACAGGCCCAACTGTGCCACGCATTGTTGATTCCAACCGCCGCGTAGACGTCACTGAAGCATACCGGATTGTCTACAGACTTCCTATCACAACCTAAGACAGTCCGTCAACGCAGTCTGGCGACCGCCAAATCGATGAGTCAGATCACGCAACCATAATCTGTGATCTCATAAGAAATTTTCTTAGTCCTCGTAGCTTTCACGGCCATAGATCAATCACAGTAACTTTTATAACAAAAACATTTGGCCCCGAACGTGTGAAGTAACATCCAGCCAACGTCCCGTACAAGCCTTGCCAATTACGTGGGGTCTAACAGACGCCTTTAGTGTGACTCGATGACAATCACCTTTTGGATTTTGCAGTTTGTTTCATGACACGCTTCGAGGGAACCTCACTGACCGTGCTGCTTTTGAAAGGATTATCAAGAATAGTTGTTCGTCGCATCGTTTACTTGTTTTGGTGGGAATTTTCCGACGGTAACATGTATACATTGAAAGATTAATGTCTTAAGTGGTCGGCAAGAAACTCACCAATAGTTTGTTTATCCAGTAAAGTGTACGCCTATAGGCGACCATGGAAACGATGACCAGTTCAGCCCGCCGAAATCGTGGCAGTGTGCACGACTTTGGGCACAACACGAAAGATTATTCTCAAACTGGTCGCCGAACGATTTTGCTGAAAATCCCACAACCATAACTGAATACTACACGAGGAATGTAGAAAAATACAAGTGTTATCGAAAGGGCAGCTAACAAGAAAACAGGTGAAACACGACAGCAGTAGCCCTGTCATGCTCCATCCGATAACGGAGCGTGCATGGCATGCACATTCCCGGGATTAAATGATGATTTCATGAAGATCTCTCAAATGCGAAGATGGAAAAGGAGTGGCCGTTGCTAGTTGTGCTTGACCAAGACATGGCCCTAAATTGTAAATGTTCATAAAGAACAATAATACATGTGGATGGAATAGCAAGAGAGACGAACCAGAGCAAACGGTCCTCGTAGTTCAAATCAGCAAGATGGCTCAGTAAACGTTTGAAGAAACATAGCGATCAATGGAATAATGAACGTTATATTAAGTAATACATGAACCTGTACCCATACGACTGCGTCGCGAGCCCATCTGCTACGACCGATTACTCGAAAATCAAATGGATAGTCCAGGAAAAAATTCTACGCAACATACATCGCAAAGGTTATCTATTTATCTAAAAGTTAACTAACTCTTAAGACAGAACACTGTAAATCTTTCCACGCCAGTAAAGAAAACAATTTCCATAGACAAGAATGGAACAATTTACTAAGTAATAAATACTTGCACTGTTAACAGGTAAGATTATAAATCAACGATGGATATTTTAATTCTATAGGGAGGAGCATTTTACTGAATAGTGTATACAGGATGATAACCTCACCGAACTACAAATCGCTCAGAAATAAAACACATGAACAACGTGACATTTGATGTCATGTGGGTTAGACGCTGTCAGGTTATCTAAGCAGATAGGAGAATCCAAAGATAAGTATGACTCGAACCATTGATTACATAATAGCAGCAATTGGCATAACAAGCGCAGAGTTACCAAAAGCTTCGAAATGCACAACGGTGGGCGTTTTTTGTCAGACAAGACGCATATCTGAAGATAGTTGACAAAGCCTCCATTTTGAAGTGCATTTCAGAAACCGATCAAAATGGAAACGAGAAACTTGATATACAGGGACACGCCCGTGCATAAATGGATGAACGTAAGTGGTTTTGTAATATACAGAAGGCGGGTTTTGAAAAACAGTGCAAGCAAACAAAGGAGACTGGAGAATAATACTTGCAAAAGTTAGGAAATTTATTGATTCAAAATGGTTTTATACACGATGCCAATAAGTTAAGTTTCTAGCGTTCGTCACGACTGAGGCGTTAATGAAGAGGCGATGTTATCAAAGGAGAAGGTCACCAATGTCGCCTCGTGTTGTTCCAGAAAGTTGCGTCGCATTGATTAACTTCTCCGTGCCAAGCCCAAAATATTGCACGTCTAAAAGCCAATGAAGCAAATCAAGTTGGAGCCGTGACACAAAGTCGACAAAAACAGTGAATAAGTTCATTAGGACAGCCTGGACAACTGAAAACCGATCATCAAGAAGGAGATCTTGGCAAGATGGGCATAAAAACATAACAATAAAAGTGTGATTAAGTCGGCCGCAAGAAAATTTGGCTTCAGCGTGCGGCGATAAAATACTGTCAAAAACAATAGTACAGGGGTATCAAAAGCAATGCGATTTTAATTCGAATTTCAGTGGTCTATCCAACAGTGAGTATTCTTGGGTTTGCACTGAGGACAGCCCGACAATTCTAGCCCAGTTTTGATGAAGTAACTCAGAAAGTGACAATCTGTCTCACTCTGTAGTTAACCAAAGTAAACCTGCTGGAAAGTTTATTCGGAAGTTTTTTCACCAAAACTGCCTAACATACCCCGGTTGACAAAAACTTAGATTTCGAGACAAATAGCTGAGATTTTCAAACGAGAATGTACCCAAAATATTACGAATAGCTACAAATGTCCTCTGGATCACAATCTCATGTTAAAACGTGATCGGAAATAAACATGACAACCACAAGTTCATCCGTCTAGTCGCCGTAGCAACCATGTTATCCACTGATCTTACGTTACATCGGCTCGATAAACCCCTGGAAAGCTAGATATATAAAGTATAGGCAGGATTGTCATATGGCAGAAACAGCACTAACTATTTTCTCATACTGCGAGTGATCACGGGCATCGACAGTTCTATAGGAAACAGACAGTCGTAGCCTTTTTAGACCTACAGGCCTCGTTCGAATCAGTTGATCGTTATCCTCTGCGAAGCTGTCTTCCCATAAGTAACGGAGCAATATATAAACCAGTTCAAGTTATTTCACGCCCATTTCGGAAGCACGGTGAGATTATACGGACAAGTGTTCAGCGTGTTTGTTGCTCATAACGAGGTTAGTTACGAAGTATCTATAGATATGCTGTACTTGAATGCCGTAATCTCTGTCAATCAGCCCACATCAAGTGGTTTGATCGCGTGAGCAACGAGACTATCCACCGGCTCGTAGTGTGGAACCTTCAGGATAAGCGATCAATTGATCAGCGAATTCAGTCGCACAGTATCTGACGGTGGCGCCAGGTACTCCGTACACAGGTCTAACGTTTACCGCATCGACCGTTACGTACGGCGACCGTTAGAGGTTGATCAAAACCACGATGTAGTCCAGCGAAGAGGTGAGAAAACAATAGGAATACCAGAAGTAAACTGTAGAATGAAGTTGATCGGTGTCACCTGCCCGACTGAACAAAACTTCATAGCTCAAACGTCTGAATTCAAACGTTAACCGAGATGCAAACGTGATGGAATCGATGGTGCACTCGTCCCTGGTTGTTCTATCTACTTCGTCTAATCCAAACCTTTCATCTAAAATATGCTGCGATACTGTTGAAACGAAACGAGCCTCGAGCTGCGGAACCACCTTAGCATACCGATTTGTCGGCAAGAGTAAATGGGAAAACGCACCCAACTCCTATGCATGTATTATCAGACAGACTGTTTACATAGCACGCTTACCATCATCACAAACATCATCAGTACAGAACCAAAACACCAGCAGTTCTCACTGATGCTTAAGTACCATACAATCACAAAGGAACAAACAAACAAACCCCGCACACAATGAGAGGAGAAAAAGAGCAAAGGGACGGGAAGAGACCTAACTACCAAAAGTAGCTAAGGCCATATTCAAACAATCAACATCAAGATGTCTACACCTTGTAAACAAACAAACGAATTGTAAGCGAAAGTAGGGCGTCATTAGGAAGACAGCTTCCTAACTGCATTCACTGCCATGCGTCATTAAGTGCACTCACTTCACAGACAACTCGACCAAACAACGACAACATTCACGCCACTGAGCTCCGTTAGCCAACATCTCATCTAACTTCTCAAGCCACCGATTCTGAGAGTCGTGAGAGCCCCCAGCCCAGGAGACGAACCAGATCTACAATGATCAACCCATTCGTGAACGATTTCACTTATGTACGCCAGATCATCATCTGTCCACGTCGCACCTTGCGCCAGTCGACCGCAGCGTGTGCAGAGTGCTTGGATAGGCAAACGACTAGCCGGTCTCCCTAATACATGGTCAACCCATCTGATTTTGTGCAACTATACCGAATGAACAAAAAAATTCGTTTTGTGGTCACAACCAAATACTCGCCTCCAAACCTTCTCGTTGCTCACTCGCTACGAGACTGAACGCAAGCTTCAGTGGTCAAATGCTTGCAGACGGTTCACGTCCTCTACTCTGAGCGACCAGGTTTCGCTGTCGTAAAATAATACAGTCCTCACTGTTGTCTGATATACGCGACCCTTAAGCTTCAGAGAAATACCTGTCTGTCGCCATAGGTGTCTCAAGTTAGCGAACACTGCCTTAACCTTGGAAATACGCGCTTCTATTTCATTCCCTACACCGCCGCCGCCGCTGGTGATGGTGAAACTTCCCAGGAGTACAAACCAGCCAACAACCTCCATGGCTTCATCACTTAACATTGAACCTACATAGTGACAGTAATCTTGCAGAACCGCTTGCATTTTGAAGCTGCAGAGCGCATTCCGAAGTACTTAGCAGAACGCGAAATAGCGTTCAGCTGTGTTTTTACCGCTTGAAAGTTGTCAGACAGCAACACCTCGTCGTCAGCATAATCAAGATCAGCCAGTCTTTCACCTGGTAAGAGGTCCACGCCGGCATCATTCGAGTGCCGCAGATAGTCCTCCATTATTTCGTCTATGACGAAATTGAACAAAAATGGCGAAAGGGGACAACCTTGACGTACGCCGCTCATGGTACTCAAACTGTCAGATAATTCACAGTAAACCCTGGACTGAGCTAAAGTATGAGAATAAAACGTCGACAGTATGTTCACATACTTGGTCGGTACACCCCCGCGTTTAGGCGACTCTAAAAGCGACGATCGATCCACCGAACCGAATGCACCGTCATAGTTGAAAAATACAGTGATTATTGGCGGGCGGTACACACGACGCTACTCCGGAATTTGACGGAGGGCAAAACTGTGATCTATACATCCCAGGCCAGGACGAAACTCTGCCTGTTCGCCTCTAATGTTTACCTCTCAAACTGCAGTGAGCCGATGAAGTATAATGGGTGCCAGAACCCTTGAAATGACTTGGGTCAAATTAATTCCCCTATATTTTTCGCAAGAGCCCTTGAATATTGGAACTATTACCGAGTGACCTCAGCACGGATGGATGGTCTCCGTCATCCACGCAAATTAAAACAACTGCGTCAATGCCTTTACTAACGCTTTTCCACCTTCTTTGAAAAATGCCGACATGAGATCATCTGGACCAGCAGCCCTATTATGTTTGAGAACCGAAATACGATTGCGCACCTCAGTCTCAGCGAGTCGTTCCAGATCTACCGCCCAATTTGCTATATTACAAGTTTGTGGTGAGAACACAATAGATGTAGGAGGACAGCTACATTGACTCTCAGTGTTCCGCCCAACGCTCTAACCATCGGAACTCGTTATAGATGAGTGTGCCATCTGTCTCGCTGATAGCTTCACTGACAGTCGGTCGCCTGGGACCAACATTACGGATCAGCCTGAACAGTGTGCCGATGTTCTCCGAAATAAAAGTGGTTTCCATTTCCATAACCTCATCCATTAACCAAGCCTCACGATCAGCATTTAAGCTACCTTTCAGTTTACTAAGGATATCTCTCCTAATCGTCTTATATGAACTGCCAGGAAGAATTTTCCATCCAGGGATTTCTCAGAAACACAATGTTTGTTCAACCCACGAACTGCCGTGCTGCAAGCCACAGTACCTGCTTTCCGAAAGCCCAGTGAGATTTGAGTCTAACAGCTACTAGGATCTTCAGAGTGAGAACTACTAAGGCAGCTTTCTACGCTGGTTTGGTACTTATGCTTTACCTCAACAGCCACCAGTTGTTGCGCAGCGAAAGTAAGAACGAAACAACAACGTACCAACGCATAGTACGAATCCAACTATTTGCTCCAATAAGAACAACAGCCCAGAATGGAACCTCGCTACCAATAACTATCAGCTATGTTGTCTATCTGCGACCAAGCCTTATTCGGAGAAGGTGGGCACCAAGTACAACAATGACGTGTACGATGTCTAAAACTAATGCTGGATAAAAATAGCTTATGCTCAACGCACAGTTGCAACAATCGCCCACGATCATCCGAAAGATGTGATGCCATCCCAAAACCTACCACCCAAACGAGATCCAGTCGACCTGGGCGTTCATATCTCCGGCCAGAGCGACCATATCAGAATCATGTGTCGACCGAAGGAGAGCGACCAGATCCAAATAAAAGGCATCCTTGTCGCAGACGTCAATACAGTCGGTCAGAGCATAAACAGGCACAGTGAAGACTTCTGACAGTTTTGTGTCTAGAGCTGGTTTTAACAGAACCTGCCAAGCGGACAGCACAGTCTACTACTAACAGAAATCCAATCTACCAATGCGGCTGTAACCGTCGTGCTAAGGACTATATCTACTCCAGTCTGACCAGTAACGGTGGCCGTGGAGTTGCATGAAGTGTATAACTAGTATCGGGTAGACAGTGCAAGTGTCGTTAGCTCCATCAGTTGACTACTGTTCTAGATTCTAGTCTCCGGAATACAGCAGATATCAACATTCAACGGGCCTAACGTTCGAGTGAGTATGACCTGTTGACCTATCTGTTTTAGAGTGCGAACATTGAAAGCATTTATATTAATCCGAATTGTGGGTCTAAGCAAGGACGTCCAGGCCTAAGACAGGAGAAGGATAACGGATCTCAACCAAAGCCTTTAGCTCAAAAACCTGTACCGCAAGGCAGCGGGTGGGTGGCACTGTACCAAAACTGGTACATCTTCCGGAACAAGATGCTAACCTTCTTCCGACCCTCAACCTAGAAAACCAAAACACTGTGGTTTGTCAGACTTCTATCTATTGGCCTGCCTGATATGAGTGAGTCTTTCGGTGTGGTAGCCACACTGTCCAGTTTAGCCTAACAGGTAATCGAGATTCGCAAGCTATTATACCGCGTTAAGGTGTAGCCTCATTGTGACGCATAACTGTAGCCTCAAAATGTGTATATTCAAATGTGACAATGGATGGTTGAGCCAACTGTGTTGCTATGTGAACATCATAATACCAGAGCTAAAAAATGAACAACGGAAAATTGAATTTCAACTCAAATTTGGTCTTCAGCCACTGCGATATGGCGCCCACAATGCTTGGGGTATCGATTTGTGATAAGTGATCAAAGGAACACTTTTATCCAAATGGCAACTGCTGAGGGTTGACAGTGTTCAACTCAACATACCATCAACATAGACATAATGTTCGAAAAGAAGCGTAAGTGTATTTTGATGGGAGTCACATTTCTGTTACAATCTGATCATCTAAGAGACTGTCGGGAAGCAGAAACGTCCATATTTCTTCTAGTTGACTGTACATTTACCGGTAGACATTGTGGCCATATGATTAATTCAACATCAGAAAACGCAATACATCTAAAGAAAACACTGTGTTCAAGTGGAATGGTTAAGAGAAAACAGCGCAGATTTTATGACCGAATTATGCAACGGTTCATCATCATTGAGTTCACAATGCATAACCCAAATATTTGACATAGTTTTACTTGATTGAGTCGAACTCGATTACCATTTTTCAAATTACAAGTGATCATTAACAGGACAGCTATAGCTGTTCTGGTGTGCACAAGCTGCCAGGTGGTCGCGGTGACATACAGGATGTGGATAGAGCGCAATGGTTCATACTCTGAATGTGGCGGATCGGCGTAGACAGTTTGAGAACAACCTGCAGCCCTACTGTAGCGAAAAAGCGTCCGATAAATCACAATTTTTAATGTCCAACTCGCTGGTTGTCATGCCACGAGCAAGCTCGCGTTAATGAACCGGAATTCCGGTTCACAATACACTCCCGGTTTCCGTTCACACGTCCGCCCAGTTTGTGTGTGGTCGACGCCTTCTATCGAGGGGTTTTCCGCCTGCCCTTCCTCGTCGGTTGGTTCGATTCCGTCAGGCGATGGCTCGTTCTGTCGCCCGCGTTGTCCGCACTCTATCTGCTGTGGGCTTTGGTTCTATTTTACGACCGTGTCGAGATATTCCACCAAATGTTAGAACACTCGCACCTCCGGTTTCGTAATCCACCAAACTATGAGTAAAAGTATATGCAAACATGTTCCAAGGACCACCTGCTACTACTGTGTGAAAGGTCTACGAAAGGTGCGGAAAGAATCAGAGAAGCCTGTTGGAAAATTTAATTCAGGCATTGAATTTAATAGAAACGAAACAGACAAACAATAGCGTAAAAGAGAGGCTATCGGAAACACAAGGACAGTTTAGCAACTGACGTTAGGTATTGGAATGTTTACACTAAAACACAACAAGAATCAGCTTAAACCGGTAATCAACCGAAAACATTTCGAGCAGAAAACTGTATACTTACAGTGTCACCACTATGCATACATGACCAGCGGAACATGTGGACTTACCACGTTACCGAGGGCAAAGAAGCCGTCTCGAAGCATGCTGCTAACCGCTTTAAGCTGTAACTTGGAGAAAAGAATAAATATTGATGACATCATAAGATTATGATGAATCTGTGAAACTACAATAACAAGTAGACGAATAATCACATTTCCCAGATAGAACGACAATGACAACTATTAACATTTACATGTAAATAAACTACACTCGAAGGTTATGAACCTTCTACAATAAATCTTTTTTACTGAGGCCCCAAATCGAACGGTGTCATTTTAATTTTTCTCACTTTCTATTGTTCCACCGATATTTTCGTACCACGTCTCTTCAGAATCAACTAAGCAATGTATGGGTCACCCTATTGTAGTTCGTTGAGGTATTACAACTTCAGGAACCTTGTGGCATGAGTTATCTAGTGTAAACATAACTCGATGCGATGTGGACTGGCAGACGAACAAAAAACTTAATCAGCTCATCACAACCAGAGCTGCGTTTGATGGCTCTTGGTGCACCGCATGTTTTGCATGATGCATTTTTTCAAATCAGTACCAAATTACCGCGAACAAAGAAGAATATACTTATGTGGATAAAACAAGGTGAGCCAAGGGCCGTAGGCAGAGAAAGAAACGAACCACGTCAATAACGGCTAACTGGTATGTTAGCATAGGAAAAGGATATGCTTTGACAATTCCCATATAACATATTGGAAAGGTGCACAATTGAATATTAATCTGCATTAAAGAGATAACACGCACGTGATAGAACTCAATGCCAGCACAACCACAAACTGCAGTATAAACAGTGGAATTTATTTCGGACGCTGTCATCGCAAAATTATCAACACAGACGATAGGTCATGGATCACGAATGACGTCTGGATTTAAATCGACCTACAGGTTAGAAATATGAATCGAAAGAGATGTGTCTGTGAAATCGTCGCTCATTGAGCTCATCCACTTGTACTGGAGATAAATTCAATCGAGCGGGAAGGACGGTATTATTAAAACAGTATCCAGATGAAAAAGTGGAACCTGTCGACACAAAATATAGAACATCTCACAATACTACACGACGCTCACTGGAGAACAGATCCTCCATAACCGGTCTTATCCCTGTTTAAGCGTATCAAGTAGAAACGACCAGGGTGAGGATGGAAACCGGTAATCCTTCATGTCACAGCTCAAATGCATACATAACGGTCGACTTAGCATTGTTTATGATGAGGACAATTAAAATCATTATCGTGTTACCTGTGAACATCCTGTTGATGTCGATGGGCATAGTCAAACTAAAACTGTTGGTTTTGTACTGACTAGGACCAAAAGGACACAAAACGGTTGTTACGCAGTATTTCATTTCGTTACGCTGAAGGATGCCCCGAAAGTGATCGTATACGAGGGATATAAACCAACAGAGACAAGGAAGTTCGCACGTGTGAATACATCCAAATGAAATAGGACTATAACAGACAAAAACAGTTTGTGATACCACGGAAACTCACATTCATCTGTTTCAAAGACCGAAGGTCCGCGATTCGACTCTCTAAAAATTGCCACGAATCGGTCAGTCCGGCTGAACTGTCCTGCAGCATGAAAACCTCCGTCAGGTTGTAGACGTACGCCAAACCTAAGCGCTTGGCGTACCACGTCATCTGTGAAACAAATCAAGTAAACAGGATGGACTGTAACGGCAACAGCGAGTATGCAGAAATGGTCGGTTATTGCCCTCACTTAGTGTCACATGTGGGGTTTACATCGAGCGATATTCCAAATTATCACAGGATGAATGTTGTCGAGTTACAAGGATACAGTGACGCAAGGGTCAACAATGAGAAAAACCACATTCAACGTGTGAGGCATACATCCCGATGTCGACTCACACGTCTGCACTTCAAGGCTGGTTTCACTTAGATCCACTTAATCTAGGTGGAAGAAAACCCGGACGTGCAATACAAGTATGCGTGTGGCTGTCAGTGGAAACCAACAATGTGATTCAATAGGTCATTTAAAGCTGAAGCGTTAATCAAGATTTCTCACACAACAGACAGAGATGCTCGCTAATTTCGATAACCCACACCTGCCTAGTTAGCATACGTTTACAGGTACGTATCAGAAGAGGAAAGACCTCTGTATATGCAATTAAACACCCAGCTGAACAGTTTAAAAGTAAGGAATGACAATAATGGGTTTAGATAGAAACGAATGTAGAAGAAACTGCTGGCAAACAGATGGGTCAGCAGTGAAACACGAAGGAACGTTCTGGCAAATATGCACAATTTTGAACCTGTGGGATTGATCAGGAGACTCACTGTTTGTTGCGTATGTGCTATCTGATTGAGGTTTTAAAATTCGACACCGATTTACCCGTGATCGCAGAGCGCTATAATACAGGTATATTCAAACGGCGAAGTTCCGTCTAAAAAAACAGCCTGTCAGTTTGATACGCTGACCTTACAAAAGGGGTACACAGGCGTTCACCCCAGTTTACCGACAGAGGATCTGACGAATTCGCCTCAACCTTTATTGACGTATGTTGCCGTTTGTTGTGTCATAAATCACTCATGACCAAAGCTCATTTTGAATCATCACAGTATTGTTTCAAGGTAGGTTTCCTATGGATTTCGAACTCAGATTATACACACCATTAATCTCTGTTTAACGGCCAACTGTAACAGTCGTTTGCTTCAAGCTGAAGGACATACAGCTGTTGCATGAATCTCCTTTTCGTTACAATGCCCTGCAATTGCCCTACATTAGATTTGACCTGATGATTATAGTCACAGCTGAGATAAGATTTGATAATTCTTGACTTTTCAGAACCACACAGATTTTCAAGTCCATTTCAGGTTCACGCTGAAATGCCAAAATTATGAGACATATATCATTACGCGTTAATAAAGAAATGAGTCACAAATTGCTAACAGATTTTTAACGGCATCTGTTAAGGGATAAACCGATGTCTGTAATGTACCACTTTTAAAGTCGTTAGCTTTCTCGATTGGATGATTCACTTTAGCCCTACACATTTTTCGACACTAACAAGACATCCCCATTATTCATCTCAGCCTTCGGATTCCGATCGATATTTCAGCCAGCGTCTTCCGAGAGGGATTAGATTTGACTTTGGTTATTGTTAAAGCCCGTTAGTAGTGCATACCCATGCCAAGACTAGGAGTTGAACTCCGGTCGCGCTTTCATGAGACAACCGTGTTGACTATTGTATCATTTACTTCATGTTGAGCGCGACCGAATTAACATAGGTGAACGCCTAGCCACGACCATAAATGACAACCCAATTGCCAAACCACCTCGAGAGTGAACACAGTAACTACCCTGCTAATATCAATCGATGACCACACGACTAAGATATGTCCTCATATTGGAGTCAAAGAAATCGTTACTCTTGCTACGTAACATTTTGCTCACTGATTAGTGGAGGGAGTCTGGTCGATATACTAGCAAGAATATGTACTTCTGGTGAGCTAAAAGAGCGAAACTTGAGTCTTGGATTTTTTCAAGACAGTCTAGCCGAAAAGTCTATAGAAATACAAAAGTAGTGGTCAACTGAGATATTCAAACCATATCAACCGAAATCCGCCATCACTTAGCACTCTCAATGAGTGTTGTGACAGTTTACCTAAGACTGAGGAACTTGTACCGTTGCTTGTTTACGAGTATGGACGAGTTATGTGGTCGAACACAATAGGCCGTAATACGTCCCTAACAAAAATAAGAACACGTAATTAAAGTAATAGAAACTCAGCCCCGGTATCGGTATCAGTTTAACGTTACCCGACATCATGGATCAAATGGCCCCGGATGAATCAACAACTGCGACCCCGAACTCGATGGGCATCAGCACCATTCTAGCAAGTTAACACGAGATCGCCGATTACGATAGGTTCGCGGCTGAGTTCATATTGCAGACATAAAACAGCGAATGAAGATGGTGCATACCACATAAGGAAACGTACGTCAGTCGACCTATCGCCTGCCTGCGCCCAGACTTCATCCACCAGCTGAGCCAGCAGACCGACTGATGAAGGCATGTTCGAGGGCAAAGCCAACAGTCCGAGTGCTTGCGGCCACATTGGCAAGACTGGGAGGATTTTTTCCAGACGGAAACGTAAAGCTCGGTAAAGAAAAGCATCAACTTCCTTTGAGGACTGAAAACTGAAAAAAGGTAAAAAGAACATTACGATGAGTCTGAGGGACAAATTACAAAGACATGCAGGTAAAGTAAGTTAAATGTCTCAGACGATGCACAACACAACCATTTCTTTCAACCCCACGTTCTTTTCCACAACTTCGTAAGACCGCTTGTTCACGAAGATGGACGCGATTAGAGAACAATAGTCACAATCAGGCACCTTGGTTTTGAATATCTGAGTTTAGACAGGGGTTTTATTAGCTAGGTCATGCATATGCCCTATCTTTTTTTTACTTAGTTACAGACTGTTCAGCTGCGCAACAGTTCAGCGTAGACGTGAACAACTATCGCTTACGGTAATAATAACAATTATTACAGATTTTCATCTAAAGATGGAGAGATCAGAACAAACAGCACCACTTTGATTAACACAACCACAATTTGGATGTGTACAGTGAACGTTCATTAATATCACTTGGTCAGAACGTCCGTTAGCACAATCTCTCAAGTAACCTTGACAAATTAATATAATAAATATGTTACAACTCCCTGTTCCATAGCGTCGCACCACGCACTTTGAACGATTAGGGTAGGGTAACACCAGATGAATCTTTTGAGTCACCTTAAACTGACATCTCGTCATGTAAAAATGCTATCGAGAAACGTAAAAGTTGTACCGAGTTATCGTAAAATGGAAGTTATGGATCACATGAGAAATAAACCAACCTACACTTGCCAGGAGACAGATGGTGAAGCAATGGCTTATGCATCTGTTTATAAACAGTATATAGTGAGAGAGGCCAAACTAACCGCGGGTCCACGCCTTGATCAGGCGTGGACGCAGAAGGCGTTTGTGAAAGACGCCATTCGATCATGGCATCTGCCAACTGCTGATTTCGGGAAGCATAAAAGTACAAAACTAGATCGATTCCACCTTGAGGTAAGGCTAATGTATGCAACCCTGGTGGGAAGCCACCTTCCAAACAGGCCATCTCAACAGCCTTTCTGGACCAACCGTGTTGTGGGACGTAGGTAAGTGCAGCTTCCAAAACCCGCGTGCGTAGTTCAGCTGCTGTAAGATCCAAATGCAATGTCGAATATCCTTCATCGGTTTTTCCGCCTGAAGATTGTTCATCCGTAGTCGAAGCTGACAGAGATTCAAATAAATCGTAGATATTGTAAATTGTCATTACCGTGATCGACAACAATCGGTGATAAATCACACCGTCTGGGAGTAAAAGTTTACAGAATGACTGATAAAAGCAACCTATGAAAAGGCATTGGTATACTGGTTTGCATCTATAAAACACATTCTATCAACCAAACCCATGGTAGACACGGAAGTTCCGATACACCAAGTTGCTCCGAAAAAAAAGAAAGATGGTCAAGTTATAAAACGGACTCCAATCGAGGACCTCTCTTGAAATAGCACAGCTGCTGACGCCAAGTTACAAGTTCTTAAGCCGTAAAGTGTCTGGTGTAAAGTAAAATACTGGGTTATATGTGGGTTGGATACTGTCCGGTTATGGAAACCGGGACAAGATGGGATGAAACTCACAACAGTTTAATAGGCAGTCGATGTCGTTACCGTCTAGTAATTGAGAGCCTTTAAAACAATGTACAGCTTATGACTATAGAGAGCACACCTGGGCGGAATTTACGGAAACCCGAGGTTGGTTGATCTTTAAAAATAACTTGCTCACGTGACTCAGAGGGTCACAGAACTATACAATCACTGGCAGTCGCTTGGTTTCAACAGCAGTCGGAATGGGATTGAGACTAACTGTAAACCACCTTCAGGATTCCGCCGGAGAGGTTCATAAGGCATGAGCCATTTTTTAGACATTTTTGAGGCAAAGGGAGACACTAGGGGACTGGACGGCTTTTTGGGTCCCAAAAATTTGTACAGCAGTGGAACAGATTGTGGGCTGAACACAAGTTCAGAAATCTGATCCCATTTTCATGATGAAAACGTCAAAGGCTCTCCAATTGGAATTAACTCCATTCGACAACAGGAGAATGATATATGGAGCAATTTCTAGTTACAGACAAAATACTAGTCCTAAATGCTTGACTAAGGAGGTAGTGAGAGTGCATATACAGCTAACCTGTGATTGTTTTCGGCCTGCAGTCTGATACACAGTTGTCACCTTGTAGCCTGCCTCTTTATGAAAAAAAACTTCCAGTCTTATTATGCAAGGCTCATTACCGAATACAATCCCATCAGAGGGACAAGTACTAAGCTTATTATCTAGGACACTACCGACGTCCGCTATGCCAGATGTTAAGGCCACAAACATGAATAGAATCTGTAGGAAGGAGATGGAGATATGTAGAGGAACCATAAACCGCGATAGTGTGAGTACCCATTAACAAATAGGAACACTGCAAAGATAGTTAACGGAGATGAGTTTAGTAACATTTTGCGTCTCTCTGTTTAAGAGGGAGGTGCGCGAATTTATGACAATGGCATCGGCGAGGCTGTCGTTTGGAGTCGTCCTTGCGTCCGTGTGTTGAGTAACAAACAACGATTTTACAACGGTTGTGTCCCGCTGAGGGTCGTGTCAAAAAATGGACAAGATAGGTAGATAGGTAGGTAGTACAGAGAGCAGATTCGGTCGCTGAGAGTACTTACAGGATTGAACCCAGCGAACGTGAAGGGCGTTGACATAGTGAAAACGCCTACCTGTAGAGATCATACTTTGATGTGAGATGGGTAGAATAGGGTTAAAAAAAGACTGAACCAAGTTGAGGTAGCAAATATAACGTGTTAGAGAAGCAACCAATATAGGCGTCCATATGGCAAGGTTAACAGGTTAAAGTGTACACGTTTGTGGACTCTGTTAGATGGACAATAATGATGAGCATTTAATGTTGCAGATTATTGGCGAACAATCGGCCAAGCTCGAATGGAGTAAATCGGGATGAGATAGAAGTAGATCACCACAGTTCTAGGTATGGACCTGAGAAGCAAGGTTAAGAAGGTCACGCTCGTCTGCTGTATTGTACTCAACAGTATACACCTATTACCTGACCTTTTCCGCTACCTTGGCGTGGTGGTCAGGCTTGTGTGCTGTTGTGATCCGGA
>LUCH01018183.1:0-17494 GCA_013368495.1 Paragonimus heterotremus
GATATACGGTGACCCAGGAACGTTACGCTGGGCATCCCAAACGAGCACTTAGCCAGGTGTATCGTCACTCCATGATGCGACGAACGGGCGAATAGTGAACGTAAGTGCGCACAGTGTTCCTCCTGTGAGGAGCTAGCCACCAAGATATTATCCAAGTACGGATAAACACCGTCCAGTCCACGACACACGTCGTGAATAAAACGTTGAAAAGTCTGGGCAGCGTTGCTCAGATCAAACGGCATACGTAAAAACTCAAAAAGTCCGAACGGTGTTATGATTGCTGTTTTCGCGATGTCTTCGGGGCTACCTGAATCTGGTTGTACTCACGCACTAGGTCTATTTTTGTAAATACCTGCGTTCCTGATAGGTTTGCTGTCAAGTCTTGAATATGCGGAATCGGGTACCTATCAGGAGTGGTCGTGTTATTCAATGCCCCACTAAGGGTGACGACAACTTGCCTCGAAAACGTTCACGCAATGCGTCGACAGAGGCCGCCAGATCAATTAACGGACGTGCGGGTAACACGGACAATAGCTCTTGTGTATACTCAGGAAGTTGCTTCATACACAGCTCTTGTAAGAGAGCCTCTGGTAATTGCGATTTTCCCACTGCCTGTCGCATTTCTCGGAGGAGAACTGACGGCTTCTTGTCCCCCAACTGTAACCGTTGGAACAGTTGTTCCAGACGCCTTTTATCAAACGGTTGTGTTTCCTTCAGAATCGTTCGCCTAACTGACTCCTAGCGATCAGCAGCTGAGCCTCACTAGATATCGCTAACTAGGTTTAACATATCTCGGTCGATGCAACTGCTATTTTGTTGTACAATTTGTCGCCTCCTGATGAGGCATACTTGTTCAGCCCAGTTGTATGCCCCATTTCCGCTAACGTAGAAATTCTTCACTTTTCCGTTCCGCTCGCAACACGCAGGACGCTAGCTGGCTGTACATTCTTTTGCTTCTCGGTCGTGGCAATATATAGAGTACTGTGCTATCCGTGGTCTGAATTATTGCAATCAAGTAATCCGTCAAATATACAGTTAGACTTTATGGAAAAGTTCCAATGTATCTCCGCCCGTTCAAGCAAGAGTTTAAGTGCATACAAAAGTTAGAAACAAAAAGAGTACGAATGGCACTCGTAACTCTAACATAGTGGACAATAACGAACGGGGTTGCCAAACCTTCAGAGCACCTGTCGCCGAGATAAGTGCGAACACTTCTGCGAGACAGAGTAAACTGTTTCATGGTTTATATATTTTTAAACATCATTTGTACCATTTTACCCAAACTTGATTAGACTTTCGTATCATTGGATGCTCCGAAATCTTTGTGTGAAAGGATACCGACCTGGGGAATTAAGTGAAAATAATCCTTAGGGAATAAAATCTGTCATCAAGCAGCGAGTTTACAAGAGATCTGTGAATAGCTGGCAATATTTCGGTGGCATCGCCCAAAATTTTTAAAACGGTTCGTTTATGCGATAAAAATGATCTCAAGCGTTGAAAGGTTTGTTCTCACCGACCGTTTACTGGTTTGCCGTTCATTTGGCGCCAAGATTGAAAATATTAACGGTGGGTGTTGTGATTGTACATATGAGGTTTCAGACGAAGTAGCTGTTTGTGTTCGATTACCAGTTAATCGTCCTGTTTTGACAAATGATTCACTGTATATAAATTTGAGTTTAGGTGATGGATTGTCTACAGGGATTTAGCGATCTATTCGAGGATCGGAAATTTTCTAGTTTTCAGGAGTTCCGAAATTGTTTAGAACAATGTATGTGGGTCTACAGTGTTTTATGTGTGCCTGGTTTTAGTTAAAAATCAGGTAATGAACGCTTGGAGCATGATAATGTGTGTGTGAGTAGAAATGACGTTACGTGGTAAATGGCGTACCAATGTACCGAGCACACGCGACGTAGGAGCGAAATCCGCGGACTACGACGCGTTTGATGCGTTCATTTTACCTACTTTCCATTCCTCAGTTCTCGTGGTACATGTTGCCAGTCACGCTTTAACGTCACTGGGAGGAAAACGACGTTGGTTGCCAGAGTTTTTACATTAAAGCACGACCACGACCTTACTGCCTTGCTGCATGATGCACACCCAACAAATCGTCTGCTCACTTCAGGTGAAGTGGTTATCGTCGACGTGTACGTCAAGTATACACTGTCTCGGCCGACGACGTTCGCCAGTCAATTAGTGTTGAGGCATCTTAGTAAACGTGCTCCCCTACTGCATTGTAAACGATAAGACATGTTCAAGGCAACCGCAGTTAATGTAATACCAGCTTTTAGCTTCGGGTGGGCCATGAGAGTATTCAATACACTGTGGACACCCGTGATGGCACGTGTGGGTGCATCTTCTACCGGTTCATGTGGTTAACATGCCTTCACATGCTTCCCGTCTACAAAAAGGACTTCTATCCATACAGTGAGTTGTTGTTAAGGGAAACCGCATTTGTTCTACGCCGCTCTCCAATCTATCGACGGTGGCTTGCGGAACACAATTTGCCCAAAAGCAGCATGTGTCGCCTAGAGGTAACTTTCGCTGTTACCAATCCATTTCAACAGGATTACAAGGTGCTGCATCAGGGGTTGGCGAAGCTGCAGGATAATAATCCCTGGATTGGCGGCCGTATCTTCAAGGCTATTATAACTTTTATGCACCAGTCCATCGCAAAAGCTAAAGCGGCCTTACCACAGGCGGACCTCCCCATTAGTCCGTCATGCAGGGCGAAATAGCCGAGATGGGAGAGGAATGTTAACATGGGAGTGCCATATGAATGCTGTGGTTATGCCGTTAATATGGTTATTGATGCAACAGTGACCGGCTAACTTTCCACTCGGAGCGCATGAAAAATCTTGATTTCCCTCACTGCCCTCTCTGCACTAGACAACCGCAACCCCCTTCACCAGGTACGTTGTAGTTTCATGAATTATTCGATTTCAGTCACACCGACCCCAAACAACTTATCGCCTCTAATGTTCAAATCGTAAAAGAAACCCCTTCCAGCACCTGAAACTACTGGTTACCCAGTTACATCGGACGATGAGGTCTGTGTTGTTCATCCGCGCAAACAAGTCCAAGTGATGTCACGGACGTCGTTGGCTATGGTAAGTTATGCCACACCTCTGAAGTTACCTAACGCTTACTTTCAGACATGGACACACAACACGAAGAAGACTTCTACTGAGGCAGAGCGGAAAGTAACCAGGCTGCAGTAAACCTCTTGGAGTGATTCACATAGCGATGTACTTGTAATAAGTGAATTCCAACACTTCCACGTTCACGTAGGCTGACTGTCGAACATAGACGTCAGTGCGTCCAACCATACGTCGTGGCTTTTTGACTGTAGGGTGATCTCTGGGAAGCCTATGAGGTTCCATATACTAGGTGTTTCACGTAATTTCATAAGTTTACCAATCCTTGGCTACAATATTGCCAAACCAGCCCATCCCTGATTACAATGAGCAGTAATTATGGCTGTCACATCGCCCAGATTAAGGCTGACATTATGCCTGTAAGTCGCCTATATCAGTCGTATCCACTTTCCCACGGTGTAGCTGAATATCTATTGCTCCCGGTTACACGTACTGTTGATCATACAACCTGACACTCAATTCAGCTGTCAGCAACTGTTTCGAGGATTATCGGGGTGCACAACTTGAAGAAAGATAATTTACAACTCATTTTGTACGTTCATTATTCTTTCGTTGCTAAAACTCTTCAAGTCAACCGAAGTCCAAAATTCAGCCACCCTGTCAAGGTATTTCTTTATTAAAATTGCAATATGCAAGCCAGTCGTCATTACTCCGGTTGTCCGTTACGCTTGTGGACCAACGTCAGGGCAACGTGGAGACATCAGGGACAGCGTTTTTCCGAAGCAGGGGTTCGAACAACAGTTCTGAGAAAGGAAACAACAAGAAACAAGCATGAGCCAAAAGCTCAGTAAGCCATGCACACGACTTACACAAACTAAAACTGAAGCGGCGTTGACAACACAGCAACACGTCCTGTCAGCAATTCAAATTCAACTCGTGCACGCCTGCTGGTTTCGACCGCACGTTACAATTTCACACTTCCTTAACGTCCCTGATAAAAATGTTTCACATATTAAAACAAACTTATTTCTCGCAGCAGAACGGGTACATTTCATAATTTCTAAAATACTTTGTCAGTAACCGTTCAGAATATATTAAAACTCACATATTGACGGGGTACTCATGTGGGCACTTAGTCCCTGCGGATTCCTTTCAGCTGGGAGTTAGGGCAGATGGTCGTCGGCTGTAAAAATAACTGTGATTTGTCAAAACTTATGTTGGCGGTCAAGTGAAATGGGATAAGGGCAGGTATTCTGGAGTGACGGCTTTCTTAATGGTTATCACGTTTCTTTCAGATTGAGTAGCGTGAATGATTAGGAATTATGTCGTTTTTGTCGGTCGTGTAAGTGTACGGTGGATGAAAGCTTGGTGATGTTTGTAGATTGTGATATACCACTAGTGCGTGCTTATGTGGCGGATTCACAAGGTGATATGCAGGTCCGCGTATAGCTGCGGCGTGTGTAAATGATTGATTTAGAATTTGTTCTCTATCGATATCTCCCTGTTTTTAACCGTGTTATACCGAACGTTTAGTGAGTGGCACATAATCGCGGTGATAATTGATGTTTCATTTTAGTTGTGTTTATTTTGAGGTGTTTACTGGCTGGTTGGCGAAGTCTTCATCAAGCTGACGGCGCATACCATGAGGGCAAGTTACTAAGGGAGGACTTCCTGCTCAAAGATCATTTGTTCAAGCGATTGAACATTGCAGGGAGCGGAACGACACGCACTGTAAAGTTTCGCTTTCTGTTGGCAGTGGTCCAAACGTCGTAACTTCAGATGCAGTTTGTGCTCCGTTTGCTGCTGTAGTCTATTGGAAACCCGACTATTTTGAAGGTGCGATCGAGCGTACGTATCTGCCGCAATTAAACGATTTTTACTCGCAAGTAAAAGTGTTTTGAAGTTCACATGTGATAATTTGGTCATGCCGAATTTGAGGTGAATGTCGCAGTGGACAAAACGGTTGTTTCCTGGAGGCGTGACTAGAGTTTCAGTGTCGGCCATAAGAAAGGTATGCACTATTAACACAACCTTCTCGGAAAGGAACGGCCGGGAAGCCTCGTTTCCAGGTCACCTTGAATGTCCTCCGAATAGTGGACTCACTGCGACGTGATATTTGCCCTACATTGCAGCCGTGCCTGTTTAAGCTATCTTGGTAATGTAAATGTACTACAAACCGCTAACGCCGAATTTACTGTGTTGGTGAATGTAACCTAGTTTTATTCGTGGCTTTAAAATGGATCTGCACCATTTCCACTACTGTGGGCTACACCCATTAGGATGATGGTGTTCTAAGTATTACAGTCGGGACGGCCGCCCCGCCAGTGTGATGCATGTTTGTACTCTGTAGGTCGACTGGAGTTTTCGTTGACATTTGCTCCCCCAGGCGGCTGCCCTGCGGTTGTGACTGAGGTTCTGTCACGTCCAACTCCCTAGTGTCTCTAATTGTTGCGTTGAAGTCAGCCTGTGAATGCCATCAGTGCCGCGCTTTTGATTGTGAAGCTCCGTGTACTGGTGTATGCCACCTGTACGGAACCCTGGGGGTGATGCTGCAACGGTGCCCTGCGTTACAGGCATAGTTTGCTTGCAGCGAGGAAACTGGTGAATATTGACAAGGAGTCGCCCACCTTATGTCCCACCTGTGGCAGCTGAATCACTGTGTTACGTGTCCTACTGTGCATTATTACCCACGCACAGGTCGCCTTATGTTAATGACGTTTTTTAATGCCTAACAAATGTCTAAGTCGGACGCTACCGTACTTTCGCAACCGAAATATCATTGCATGCTGGTCACGCATCTTGGTTTCTCGCACTCGCTTCTATTTCACCGAGTGCGCCCACATCTATTTCATGGCAGAAGGTAGAGAAACATAATGATGATGAAAGCTTATTTTGTAACTTTGGAATACACAAAGGTCTGTTGTTTGTGCGCCAGAGCCTCGTTAGCCCATCCGGGAGGTGCGTTCCACCGCCGCGGCGCCTTAAGGCAGGGTTGGACTTTGCAGCGGCCTCACCCACTCTGAAATGTAATATATGTAACTGACGCGTGCGGCGGAACTGAATGAGCATGAAAAAACGGAATAAACACATGAGTTGTATTGCGTAGTATTTCATAAAGCGGTTAGTGCACGCGAGCGATGGCAATGCGAGTTGGATGGCGGACGATTCATTGAAAGCAAGCAGAGTAAACTGTTGAGCAAATACGTGAAACTATTTAACAAAGGTGACATTTAAGTGTCCCAGACATTTGGGTGTCCCACACATGGCTCATGCCACCTGCCGCAGCACTGGTCACACTGGACCAAATTGGTTACGTCCCCACCATCCAATTCATCTTGACCACAACCCGAACAGTGTTTGTGGCCCAGGGGCGGAATATGTTTTCTACGGACGCCATGCTTACTCTTTCTGGTGACATGCTTGGACGACGAGGCGCTGCGACTACCACGTACTCGGACACTGTTGGCCAACTCCGTACCGTTCATCACTGCCGTTGCTTCCCTAAGCCTACTGCTGGAGATGCCTGCTACACGCATTGTTTTCTAAGTTTTGATTCAGAACCGGACGTGGACGGTTGATCTGCCCCCGGTTGAGTAGGTGGGCGGCTAGGAACCCTCAGGTCAAAGCCACCTGGCTGCCCTGTCAGCACTTTTTCGCCGGATGCAGCTATATCCAAAAACATTTTGAGCGCTTCGATTGTCCAGTCGTACTTCTCACATGGCATGCTACAGACAACCTAACAGATGTTTGCAGCCAGGTTCCTACTCTCTATCAGTTTGTTCGCTTCACTTTTAACCTTTCCCTTGATGAAACATTTGGAGCGAGTACCGTCAACTGTAAATATTCCGGAACAGTCGGGTAACGGCCACGTTTGCCTTCGTCAAATAATTGTGGTAGAGCCACACAAAGTATCTGCATGGAAGTTCCCAGTTGTGGTAGAACGAACACATACTCAACCCATTGTCCTCTAGGCTAACTACGTGCTCACCAACGAAAGTCACTTCCCCGGCTGCATGTTTCAAACACAAACGTTCTTCCAATTTACCCCGGCTATCTTGAGTGCACACGAAGTTAGCTGTTCGAACTCACCGGCGTCACCCATAGCACATCCAGAACGCTGTTTCCTTACTAAAGGAATGGCAGCCGTCCTCCTGAGTTTCGTTTCCAGGCACTCTTCGAGATTTTGTATATCCTTTACACAGTCAAACAGTGCGGAAATGGGCGACAGATTGCTTCTAATATATCTATTAGCCGCTTCTATTCAGTTATTCGTTACATTCGCGTACAGTATAATACCACGTCTTGAATACGTGGCCTTATGTTCTCTCACAGGCAGCAGACGAGTTTGCAGATACTCACCAAGTTTCCTGTAACAATTACTCATGCTACTAACTATGCCACTAAGCTCTTCTTCGGATCTGCAATGCAGCGGGTCGCTCACTTCCTCAGCCAGAATGTTCCTTTACTCGGAAGATATTCCCGTCAACTGCCGGCATCTGCCAACCATATTATGTTTAATAGGAAATGAACAGAACGAAATCTTAATATTTAGAATATACTTCTGTAAACGTTCTAATTTTGCCGGATGCCCGTCTACTACAATCGTCCGAACGTTCCCTGTTGGCATCGGCTAATTAAAGCCGTCCAACATGACCTTGTAACAAAATAAGCTTCCGTTGGGAAAGAAACTATCGATTACGCTCCTACCTTTACCGTTACAATCTGTAACAGCAACGTGCCGTAAATGACACGCACCGTTGTTGCTATCCACCGTAGAGTGCGCCACTATTACGTTCCCATAATGCACCTACAATTCCTGCGGCACCTCCGTCGTAAACGACAATACCAACAGCCTGCCTTCATCGTCCGTTTTCAAATACATTGGTTCGAACGATTCTAACATCTTCCGTATACTCCCTAGATTGCAGTCGGGATGTTCTCGCAATCGCTTTCCACTTCTTAACAACCCTACGTCGCTACGATTAATTTTTATATAATATTCACACCTAACATAATCGATCACTTCCTGCTTCTTGTGAAAACTGTCTCGCAGCCCACACACAGCTTCCTCCGTCATACCTTCCAGTCTATGATTGCTTAGATAAGCGCTGAGGTCAACCGATATCGTCCGGTGATTGTGAACGAGATAACGGTACGATACATAGAGACCTCCGTCCCTGCACAATATATAGATGAAGGAGGGACATTTAAAATCCTCAAACCTGCAGCAGCACATCATATAGAAAACACGACAAACTCGCCTGTGGTTCACACCTTCCTTTTCCTTGCTCTGTTATGCACAGTTCAAACAAAATGGTGGCACTGATTGTACATTGCACATTCCGGAACTTCTTCCCCAGAATTCCGGTAATGGTGTGCGCGTGCTACACAATTTCTTCGAATGCAACTCGTTCCAGCCCCCCTTTGAAACATTCGCAGCCGTTTATCAAATTCCGCGAACGCATCATAACGGAAACCCTCCGGAAGTTAGACACGGAACGCTTTGCTGTTGTCCAACAGTTCCGACATGTTGCGCCATAACCGGTTATCTGACGGCCAACGCAAGTACACTCCAATTCATACCACGCAATGGCCAGTAGCAGCCATCGCGTTCCACATCAGCTTATGCACACTCTACAGCCGACAACCCGTTCTCGGGAACTAGCCGTAGATGTTAGAATCTTCCGTCAAAAAGCAATAAAATGAAACTAAATTGGTTTGTTCTTTATTTCGCGCCAAGATCAAAAACATCAAAGATGGGTGTTGTGACGGCGTACATGCGTTTTGCTCTGAAGCAGCCACTGATACTCGATCAATAGTTCACTGGTTTAGCTGGTTTCACTGGTTTCTTTCGGAGCCGGAAGTAAAGAACGTGTGTAGTACACCTGCCCCGGGACATTCCGGCAAGGCCCAGTAGTACGGAGTTTGTGGTTCCACAACAGTTTCTATCTCGGTTTGGTTGTAGTTCGTCCGCACCGACCACGTGAAATGCTGAACTGGTGAGTATGAGATGTGCTGAGGGTTGTAAGACAATGGAAAGGGGAGATAACAAGAGGCTAGGGAATGATGAGAAAAGACGAGCGAGAAAGGAAATGGCAACAATGAAGATACATGGGACTATACGTATCCGACTGCCAACGACCATCATGGGATAATCCAGTCATCTAGTTGTCTTCTGAATGTATCGACGGACACTGCCACGACAGTCGTCGTCGGAAGTGCGTTCCATGTCGAACAGACTCAGACAGCAAAACTATGCCGTCTACATAAAAGGCTACTACGTGGTATAGAGATCTTGTAGTTGTGGCCCCTGAATCTCACTGTATCGGCGAGTGTAAAAAGATTTCTGCTGGGGTGACTAGGGGAGCATATAATTCTGTACGTCGATATAAGGTTGCTCCTCAGATGCATGTGGGCCAGGAGGAATAGTTCCGGCTTCGACAGACGGTCTTCATACGACAAGGAAAATGAACCTTTAACCCACTTAGTGATCCATCTCTGGATGGCGTCTAAGGCAATGACGTCTTTTTTCCAATACGGCGCACATGCCTGAATGTTGACCTCCAGCAGTGGCCTTACCAGCGTGCTGTAGATACCTGAGAAACTTTCGACTAGGAAATTCTCAAGGATCCTACTAAACACGGCTAGCATAATGTTAAAACTAGGGGGAGGCCTGATGTAACGACGGTACCTAGGTCGCCCCGCTGGTAAACAGTGGCTAGGGTAGCAATGCCGGTGCGATATGTTCTAATGCTGTGATGACGAATGTGTATGGTCTTTGACTTGGACGTGTTGAGGGCAGTCGATTTTCCACGGACCACAGCTACAGAGTACATAGGCCTCTTTCAAAGCCATCTGCGTCTTCAACGTTGTTTAGGGCACGCCACTGTTTCACATCATCAGCATACATCATATCGGGAGAGCTACTCACGCACGGGAGGTCGCTAACGTAGATTAAGGACGATGAGGGACCCAGTATGGAGACTTGTGTTAATCCAGTTGTGGCGTTGAACGACCTGGATAACTTACCATTAACTCTAATTATGTATGTGAGACAGTATAAATATTATTCGAGCCGAAAACAAACCTCACCACATAGACCCGTATCATCCAATTTGCCCAGTATTATACTGCGATCAACTTTATGGAAGGCTTTTGCAAGGTCTAAAAGCACAGAATCAGCCGGGAGGCGATCTTCTTCAGCTTTTATCCACGAGTCAGCGGTAATCAATAAGTTGGTCGCTCATGAGTGACCGTTTTTGGAGCTATGCTGCTCCGGCGTAAACAGTGAGTGAGTATTTAGGTAGTTTCTTACGAAATCCTCTACTGTGCTCTCCATCACTTTTCACACGGTTGGTAATAGAGCACTCGGTCTGAAGTTACTGGCGCTCGTTCGGTTCCCATCCTTGTAGGTGGGCGAGATGACGCCGTGCTTCCAAGTGACTGGAATGCAATCAGTATAATAAGGGGGGGTGTAACAAACGAGCGACCGGTTTCGCCAGATCATCTGCGCATTCTTTCGGCATTTGTGGTTTATCTCGTCAAACCGCGGCGACTTATCTACGCACATCAGGAGAAATTTGGCACTTACGTTATCCGGGGTGAAGTTAAGGGATCAATCCGAGGGACGATCAGGACAAAAAACCGTGTCTCATGGTGCCATCTCTGAAGGGTTTCTGAAGGCGGATGCATACTGACCACGCAATATCTCAGCTGCCTCAAAGTTAGAGGCAGAGAGTCCTGAAGGTCCCGTGAGAGAGTATATGGCAGCTTTCGACCTGGTCAGGAAGACCATGTGCCCAAAGAATCTTTTAGGCCAGTCCGCGATGGATCTCGGAAATGATACCTGGCGAGCCAAGCGGTCGGCGCATACGGCTGCTGTGCATTGATTACGAGAGCATTTATGTGTCGGGTGTAAGGCGACATCTCCCTTAAGGTGAGGTGTACCCCACGGGGCCCACTTCTCTTTTATTAGACACTGGGTTGATGATTTGGGCCAGGGCGATTTGCGGGTGTGGCGGGGTTCAAGTGTACAATAATGCGTTCTAGGTATTCGTCTATCGTGCTACATCCTTTAAGTGGTGGCCAGTTGGTTTAGGATAAATGTCCTCGCATCTTTCGAATGTTTGCCCGTCTGAAATTACTTCGAACCGACAGTAACGGGCGGGTGATCGTGACGCCGCACATTAGACGAAAGCGGATTGTGGCATGGTCGCTTGCACCTAATGGCGCACTAACTTCGGCTATATCCACCATATGGGGTTTAGTAGTTAACACCGTGTCTAGTCGGGATGGCCTGTGAGTATGGGTTGATTGACATACTCGGTGAGTCCTACTTCATGCGCGGGGTCGTAGAACTCCGTGGCCGCAGTAACAGACATTAGCCCGCTAGAGAGACCTGTACGCAGGAGGTTGGAGTCCCGTAGAACGATGATGCGATGTCCCGGAACTGCGATGTCCCGTCTAATGGCACTGTGAATTCTTTCATCACATTCTGGAGTGGCGGACGAGGCATGATAAACCACGCCGATAGTGACTGGTGATAAGTGAGGTGTCCTAACAGTTACCAACAGGGACTCTTCAGGTGAAAGCAGAGCTAGATCTCTGTTTAGGGTTGTGCGTAATTCAGCACCAACGTAGACTGCTACGCCCCCACATCTGCTGACAACTCGATCCTTCCAAAAGATATTATAACCAGGAAGATACGTCTGGCATTAGTCATTTCCCTGCTACATCTGCGATCTTGGGATTTTCTGAATCTACAAGCTGTCGCAGTCTTCACAGTTTGTTCTTCAGAGAAAGGTCATTAGTAAACATACACCACCAGCTAGATAAGTGTAACTGCGTACCCTTATCTGAGATGGTACATGCTTTCAGATATGCAGCGGGTAGTATCTTAGCTAGGCCGACCCTTTTGAGGTCGAATGAACCGGCTGTTTTGGCTGCGTGGGAGGTGGTGAGCCAATGATCGCCTTCGGTATCTTGGTCATCTTCACCACACTTGTCGCCACGGGAGGTATACCAGTAAAAGGCGTTCCACGCTCAGACCTTGGTTTATATGCGTGAAATCGGATCCCAGAAGGGAGGCTGCTTTTTGGCGTATATAATCTCTGAAACACAGCGGACAACGCAACACTTGTGAAGATGGTTATTCACAATAGTCCGGGGACTGAGCTGGAGCGCAGGTGTACTGGGCATGGAGGGCGTTGGATGGACCATGCTCCACATTCGCCCATTTCTAGGTTTGGTTTGGCTCAAACTTCCACTTGTCGGTGTCATGTTTGTGCGCGTGCAATGCATCCGCATCCTTTAGCTGCTCTACGACGTGTACAACCAAACTATACATTCGATCATACTGAGACCTTTGGGGGTTGCGATATGCTGCTCGTTGAGTCTCACTGATCAACCAAGGAAAGTCAGGTTTCGCTCCAATGCAAGAATCAGTGAGTCTAGGCAGGGAAGGTGCTGTTAAGAGAGCCCCCTTGACGTCTTCTATCTGGCCCAACGTGACACGGATTGGCCGAGGGCGTCCATGTTGATGAGACTGGGGAAGTCTGCCCTGCGTGGTTTATCTTCCACGCCTAGCTTGAGTAGATCACGAAGGGATCTCCACTGGAACTGATAATCAGCTTCTTTCTGGTTGAGCCACGCGCTTTCGCTTTCTACAGCGTTATATGTGATGGGATTATGTCTAGCGAATTCGGGACAGTGACTACGCCTGAGCGTATTTATGCCTTGTGTTCTGAGCTGTGGGACGGTTGTGTGATTACGGCTTTTGACAAACAGCTTAGAGGTTTCCTGCTTTGTGTCGATGGGCGACTTGGACGCACCAGCTTGATAAAACAGAGTAACGATAAGTTTACTACGTTTCCGCTTAGTGCGGCCCGTCGAAGCCGGTTTACTATCTAGTACAGAAGACGGCGGAATTTGGTTGTTTGCAACCTGGCTGAGGTAGCCTGACGTCGGCGTATCGAGACTGCCTATTGCAGAGATTGGAGAACTGACTAACTCGGTTGTTCTGTCTGTACACTGAAGGACGCTGTCCTTGCGGATGTTTGGTCGGCATGTCACAAAATGGTATCTGAGGGCCGGGTTGGGTGAGTCTCGGAGCCTTAAGTACAAATCTATGAGAAGTTCGGGGTCGCACTTGCAGTGAACCCAGTGGTTACAGAGGTCACAAGCCGTGGCTTTGCTGCAAGGCCTTACTACCCTAAAACACAGACAACAAACGTCGGCAGTCAGAATAATGCCACGTCCTATGCTAGCCAAATAATTTGCAAAGCTCAAAATTTAGGGAAACAACAGGATAAAAAGACTGATAAAACTTGCCCAACGTGCTGCCCAGTCAGTCTCTATGGTGCCACGAAGCGCTGCTGTGTTGCTGCCGCGGTTATTGTCAGCGGCAGCAGTGTCACAGGAGGAATCCCGTGTAGCAGAGGTAATTGACTAATTTTTGAAGCTTTCTATCGTAGAAGTAGCGCTTCAACGTGGATAACTTGTGGTAATAAATTTGTTTTCCCTTCCCATAGAAAATCCGTTAAGTTGAATTTGACCTTCGCGCATTGAGCGTCCTATGTTGATGAGTGGTATAACATTCGTAAATTCAATAAGACATACGTTTTTACATATTCTGATGGCTTATTTTACAGATAGTCGACTTCATGCTGCGTTCTATTTTGGGTGATGGACTATTTACGGAGCTTTAAAAGTTCATTCGAGCATCAAGAATTTTCGAGCTTCGACGATTTTAGAAGTTGTTTAGATAAACACATGACGGACAACAGTGGTTCGTAGGTGCTTTGTTCGAGCAAAAAATCAAGCAATGGACGCCTGATATATATATTTCAGTATGCTTCATTATCATATGATAATGTGAGTGTGAGTACTACTGGGGTTACGTCGTAGGTGGCGTACCGATACATACATAAAATACAAGCAACTTAAAAGCTGAAGTCGTGAGTTATGGCATTTTTAGTGAGCTGAGCACGCATACTTATCATTGCACGGTTTTCGTGATACCTGCTACCAGCCAGGCCTTGTCGTCGTTAGAATGAAAAAGTAGGTTGGCGGTTAGCTCTTTGACATTGGAGCATAACCACAACATTACTGTCTCCCTGTAAGATGCGCATCCAACAAATCTTCAGCTCACTGCAAATGGGGTGAGCAAATCAAGACAACTGTTCATGTACAACACTAACTGCCGAGTTAAAGCAGTATAATGTGGATAGTTATGGCAACTATTTAACGATAATGGACATTTGCAAAACCTCTGACAATAATTAATTTGGCTTTAATTGTTCAATAGGTTACAAACAGAAGTACGAAGTTGGAGCTATTGAGAATTCCCTATCACGCTGCGTATAGTCTCAATGTTCTCAACAACGGGCTAAAATGGAAAAAAGAGGTACAGTATCTGAACTAACGCAATACATGTTGGTCAAGCCGAAGCGTGAAAATTGAGACAAAGCTGACAAAAACAACACATTTTGTCAAAGCATCTTAAGCCTTGCAAACGCGCAGTGAGAAAAAGCTGTCTGCATTCCAGTATGCCATGTATGACCTCGAGTTTTAGGGGTGGCCTCCCAGTTCCACGCAGCTCCCCCTGTTAGGAATCAAGTTTCTAGGACGATCTGGATACTTCGTTATCAAAACGGTTAATACCAAATCACCTTTAAGCCGACGGTAATGTAAGGAGTACACGCTCAAATATTTCGGCCTTTTTTCATACAGTCTAGTTTTCGGACTCCGGACTGCCTCAGTAGTTGGACGATGTATCATCTTCAGGAGCAACTTGCCCTTCTGGAGGTGTGGTAACCAGATTACCGTCCCCCCTCCAGATGCGGTCGAACGAAACTGTTAGAAAGAAGCTGAAAACAATCAGGGTTGAATTGGCCCATGAGGAACTTCTATAACTCCACGACGTTTCTGGCCTTTTTTGCATTCTCGTCAGCGTTCGCAGAGCCCAAGAGAGCGTGCGAAACAGTGGTTTCTAGGTCCTTCTCATTAAGAACCGTCTGAAGCGGATACTGGTCGAAGCAATAGGTGGTATTCGGAGAGCTGCGAATGTACACAACTTTACACTTACTAACATTAAAGTCGAGTCGGTTCACTCGATACCAACCGAGTAAAATTTCGAGGTCTTTCCGTGGGATGACAGAATCATCAGTGGTGTTGACGGCTCGCCAAAGTTTGACGTCATCCGCAAACAGTAGTAACGGAGAAGTGATTGAGAGTGGAAGATCGTTGATGAATATCAGAAATAGTAGCAGCCAAGAATTGAACCTCGGGGTATTCAACTGAGAATAGGCCTACAGATGGGGAAAACACCATTAACGCGCACCCTGTACAGACGGCTAGCAAGATGCGACTCAAGCTACTGGAAAAGACTGTCTTGCCCCCATAATGGGAAAGCTTGCCTAGCAAAACAGCAAAGTCGACATACACGACGTCAATTCCATTACTATGATCAGCTGCTTCCGCCCACTGATCACCGACTATCAGCAGATTTGTGGCACACGAACGGCCGCTGTGAAATCCGTGTTGAACACTGGAGTAAAACTCACGAGAGGTGAGGTACGCGGAAAGGGAGTCGTATACAAGCGCCTCTGAAATTTTTGAGACGCTCGATAACAAAGCAAATGGTCTGTAGTCACTGGGGTGATTTCGCCTATCATCCTTGAAAACGGGTGTGATGCTCACGAGTGTCCAGCCGTTGGGTACTGCTCCCAGGGAGACCGATAGCGGAAGCAGTAAGCAAAGTGGGTCAGCAAGCTGTTCGGTTGTTTCCCGCAAGGCCCTGGTAGGTATATCGTCAAGGTCAGAAGGGCTGTTTTTGGGGCACCTGAGGTTAGCCAACACTGCCGTGAAGAAAGTATCCACGGTGTAAGTGCGATCGATTTCAGCGTCCAGACGAACCTGAGGAACTGATGGTGACCGCACAAAAACACTGCTGTAAAAATCAGCAAGGATATCAGCGGCCTCCGTATCAGAGCTAATAAAGCCTGATGAGATTAATAGTTGTGAAACTCCAGATTTCGCCTCACGAGATGATGATACAAGTCGGAAGAGGCCAGTTGGACTGGCGATGAAGCGTTCTGTAAGAAGTCGTTGATAACTAAAACAATCACATCGAATTAGCGTGGTACACCTATTCCTGAGGACAGCGTATATCTCTTGGTCAGCTTCAGATCCTGATAATCGATAGCACGTCCAAGCATACCACTTCTTCAGAATGAGTTTAAGTGTGCTAGAGCGTATTTGACTTGGAGGCTTGTTCCGTTTGGTGCCTGATAATGGTGTGGGTTCATACACGGCTACAGAAACGATGACAGTAAGCTTCTTACAGAGATCGTCTACAGAGTGGAGGGGAGTGTAGCTCACTCCTAACTGCATTTCCAAGTAGTCACGTAGTTTCCCCATGTTCATTTTTCGGAAGTTTCTGTGATTGGTAGTAGTTGAGCTGAACATATTCGTGCTACAAATGAAATCTAATGGAATGACCGAGTGGTGCGGTGACTAAGCTTGCATGTCATCGACTCTTCGTTAGTGATTAAGTAATCCAGCCACGACGAATTATGGCCAGTACGCCACCGCGTGAAGTCATATGTGTGCTCCGTAGGACCCAATGCTCCGATTATGTGAAAAAATCGTACAGACAGAATTCTGAGTGCCTGTGTACGAGGGGGAGGAAGGTTTATTTCGGGCAAGTGGAAGTAGAGAGTCTAGTGCTTCTTTTCGAAAGGGCCGATCGGATAGTCCATGGGAATGCGACAGCTGCGACCAATTGTGGGTGATGCTCAAATTAAAATAAACCAAATCCCCGACTACTCATCAGTGAAGTAGAAAGTGTGGGAAAACCTTAAGGTTGGTAAAACCTACAATCCAGGTGATAAAATTTCATCCTTTGAATTATCTGAAGATGGAGGAAAACAGAGGTTCCCTACTAGCCAGCGCCCGGAGCCATTAAGACAAATCGAGCACCAGATCGTTTTCTGAATCGCGGCGTGTACTGGATTGTTAAAAAGGAAGGCTTGAAGAGAAGTGTGGATATAGAGATCCGATCCTCTTCCTATGTCTTCAGATTTATCCGCAAGGAAGATGTCCACACATACGGTAGAATAGACATATTTCATGCTTTCTGTAGTATTCTGTCAACCACTATACAGGCGGCGTGTAATCGGCAGAACGTGATTATCTCCGTTATTTCTTAGTTAAAAATAAGTCATAGCCATTAAAATCGTTGAAAATTTGTGATATGTTGCAGAATCTAAAATCTTGAAAATCTACTCCCTAGAGATTTCTTTGTTTCAATCTTCCGAAGACGTAAACAAGAAATGTGCGGTTGTTTAATGGCATAGGGAATAATAGAAAAATAACGCAGAGTCGCATTCTACGTTACT